>MU005772.1:1111115-1196576 GCA_010093715.1 Pleomassaria siparia CBS 279.74 | reverse complement strand
CCCCCCCTCTCGCGCGCGCAGCCTCTTCCATGTAACGATCCGCGCTGATCCCCGCCCCATCGACATTATGTATAGGTCGTTATCAATAATAGCGGTGGTTCGCAAACGCTGACCAGGGAAAACGTGATTGTTGAAACAATTTCGTCTCCCGCTCCGCCCAACCAACAACTCAAACAAGTAATTAGTCCCTAAACTATCATCACCGTGACGGTGCTCACTGCTACACATGAAGACGGCCACTACCTACCTTTGTACCGCGCTACCGTTGATGAGGCCTGGCGGGCCACGGACGGGATACGAGCCTCATGCACATCTCACGGCGTGCCCGAACTGCCCGACCCCGCGTTGCATGCGGCCAACCGCCAACGGCACACAGAGCAAGGCTCAGCAGGTGGTGAAACTACGGCCTTGAAGCTTGTTCCTTGACCTTTTCCTCTCTCTGGGGCACGGCCCAGCTCTGTAAGGGTAGGGTAGGGTAGGGTAGGTAGGTGGATAGGTGGATGGGTGGGTAGGTAGGTGGGTAGGTAGGTAGGTAGGTAGGTAGGTAGGTGGCTTTGCACGTCGAGGGTCGAGGATCGAGGAGGATCAGATGGATCAGCAGGCGTCCGTCCATGAATGACCATGACCGGGCGCGGGACCGAAAGGCAAGTGAGACAGATGGGTCTGTCTGTCAATGGTTGGCTGTATTCATTCCATGGCACATCTCCATTGTGTCGTTCAAAAGAAAGAAAGAAGAAAGAAAGAAAAAAAAAAAGGGTTGAGCGGGTTGACTGGCTGTGCGCGCATTGGGGTCGCTGATGAGGTCGCATTGGATGGATGTGTCGCCTAATTATTAGTTAGTACCTAGGTTACCAATGTCGCCTTCGCCTTCGCCTTCGCCTTCGCCTTGGCCTTCGCCCGTCCGTCCACCAGTAAATAATGCCATGTGAAGGAAGTTGGCAATTTTCTTCTTGTCCGAGGCTCAAACTCGCTCACTCACTCATTCACTCACTCACCACCTATCCATTGTCCATTGTCCCCTATCCCCTGTCCCCTATCCCCTGTCCCCTATCCCCTATCCCCTATCCCCTATCCCCTGTCCCCTGTTCACTGTTCACTGTGCGTCGTCCACGATTAGGTAGGTATAGGCATCATCTTTGAATGCGCCCACGCTCCACAGACCACGACGACGACGACGACGAACACCACCACCACCACCACCACTACCGCGACCGCGGACACGGCCTGGTCGTAAAAATGATACTCTTGTGTAGCCACACAAACCTGAACTCGTGAGAATGTCACGCCTTTTGCCATCCATCCACCAGCCATTTCATCATCGATCTGCATTCATCTTGGGGGGGGGGCACATGACCATGGATTAAGAGACAGCTGATGTGAGTGCATCCATGGGCGAGGCAGCTGGTCAGCCAGCAAAGCACACACACACACACACACACAACATCCATCCCATCCATTCTAAAGTCACCAGAGGAGGTGTAGCATTTCGTACGTAATAACAATTATTTCATCTCATTCTCCATGTTGAATATTGGACAGGACATGTTTTACAACATGGTCTTTCTCGTTGCAGGCTTGCATGCACTTGCATGTATAGTATTCATAATGTGCCTTTTAAACACGTCGTACACATTACAGGGGGGAAAAAAACATGTCTCCGAACATCTGTGTGTGTCCAACCAGTATTAATTACCGATGTCTATAACGGATAGGGAATATAAACACTAATAGTTAATAACACACGTCTAATATGCCCGAAAATAATAACCAAAAGCAGGCCGTATCAACCAACAAGAAAGAAAGAAAGAAAGAAAGAAAAAAATACCCCTCTTCAAATTTCGTCGTGATTCATGCTTCGGGGGGGGGGTTTTCCAAAAAAAGAAAAGGCCCCAAGCCTAACATTCATATGATATTAGTACATGCCCGTTGTTGGTAAAGAGCCTATCGATACACCATTTTCCCGGCCAATGCAAACCCAGACATGCAATCGTTTGGCGAGAAACGTGACTTGACGACGTTCAAATCATGATATACTCTCCATCCACACGGGTCATGGCACTTCTCCACCTGAAGGCCTGCTGCTGGTGCTGCTGGTGCTGTTGGTGCTGCTGCTGTACTCCGAAGAACCCCTGTCCTCGAGGCTGCTCCGTCGCAGCAGCACCCCGCTCATCGTCTTCCTGCCACACCTTCTCCAAAACCTCCAGGCCGCTGAGGTTGTTGAAGAAGCCGCTCTTGCGCTGTATCTCGATACACCTCTGCCGTACCACGGCCCTGTGATTTGCCGATACGCATTCCGTCCCTATGATGAACAAGGGCCAGAGCAGGAACTTGTTGACGCAACTCGCGATGCCCACTTGCGAAATGTGAAATAGACCCTGTGCCACCAAGCTTTGAAAGTTGGGTGCCCGAGAAGGCGGTCTTGGGTTGGCCAGTCGCTCGGTATACAATATAGCTGCGTAGCGGAAACTTTGGCTTATATGCAGCAATGCCGTTTGCGCACGAGACGATGCGAGCGAGGGTCGTGGTCGTGGTCGTGGTCGTGCTGCTGCTGCTGCTGCTGCTGCTGCCGCCCCGTAGGAATTGGCAGGCATCTCGTCGCTGCATGTATCCATCTCCCATTCTTCCAATCGGTTACGAATGTCATGCCATTCCAACCAGAATGCGGAGCGCGACTCGTCCATGGTCATAGGACTCGTGGACTCATGCACATGCACTGCAGGTCGCCATCCGTTGCCGTCAAAGTTGTCGAAATTAAACGAATAAAAGTCTTTCTGTTGTTGTTGCTGTTGCTGCTGCTGCTGCTGCTGCGAACGCGGTGAAGCGCGAGGAGTACTATCGCTATCCCGAACCGGACGGTTCTGGCCCAGGAGATTTAGTCTACCCAGCCGTGCGATGACTTTGAACAAGCGTCCCTCACAACCAGCAAGATGTTCCAGTGCGCCCAAGTTGGCCGTTAGATTACTCATATCTAGAGAGTACCCGCCTTGTACCTCGGTCTCCCGATCATTAACCGTACTCGTCATGACATCAAACCAAGTGAAAAATAATTCAATCCATGAAACAAAATCAGATTGCACGCTCCTGTCGCGCAAGCCAAGGAGCTTCTGAACCCCTGCCAATTGCGTCTTGAATTTGGTGAAGCCCGAGTCGCACACGTGAAAGAGGCAGAGAATGAGTAGTGTGGCCAGGACGGAATCGTCTTGGGCTCCACGAGGATCCGCGAGCTTCATGTTGAGCAAGGCAATCGAGTTGGCCTTGTAATGCCTCTCTTCGTTCGAGGGCTCGCCGTGCATCTCTCGCAACTCCTTGGTCGTGAGCTGTGAGAATGCGTGATCGGGCAGGAGTCGAGGATCTCGAGAGCTGAGGCGTCGCCCTGAAATGCAACCTCGCATGCGTATGTTGTTGGTGGCAAGAGCTGCAATGGCGTTTTGCAAGCCCTCGTTCCTCATAGCGAGACCCATGATGTGACAACGATAGGGATTCGTTGGACCATCAAAAGCCACGACTACCGGGCATATAAATTTGTCGTAATAGTCCAGCAGGTATTGCATCCGCGGGGAAAGGTGCGTAGCGGGGAAAGGACTCTGAGGAATGGAAGTAGTGAGCGCGGATTCGTTTGAAGACAAGGGGCCGGAACCCTGGGAAGACATACCCTCCGTGGCCATGGAGTAGAATCCTGGATGAGATGACCCATTGACACTTGAACCCATTTCCCCCTCCATGAAGATATCTGGAAACGTTGGTGGTCCCATGCTCTGATGACTCTGATGGACTTCTGCAAAGTCCTGTACGCTCTGATCAGAGCTTATACTCGAGCTGATGTCGTCGGCCATGGGCAACGAGTGACGAGGAGCCTCGTGGTAGTGGAAACTCTCCATCGAACTCATAGGCGTCTGATCGTGGAAGATGAGGGATTGATATTGTGGAACAGAAGACTCGGAAAAGGGAAAATCTTCAGGCGTGCCAGGATATTCACCTGGAGAAGGGAAGTCGCTGTCGCTGTAGGTTCCAAGTGAAGCAGAAGACGCCGAGAGGCCACTGTCGTCATATGGGACTGCGAGAGACGTGTGGAGTTGTTGGAGAGGGCCCCTGTGATATTGAGATCGTCTTAATTTGGATGAATGCGGGTGAAATGGATCCACGTGTTCCCCGTAACCAGGCATATGAAAAGTTATGGCATTGGTGGGTGAAGGGATCGGAATTGGGCTCGTAGCACTGAAATATTGGTATTCTTGCGGGGCCGAGTATAGATTGGGGCTTGTTGGACTGATGGGGGACAAGACGCCAAAGTCAATACTATGACGAGTCTGCAGTTTGGTGGGGTTCTGGCGCGCAGCGCTGGCAGCCGTATTGGCGGCAGCAGCTTTGGATGCCTGGGCTTTGGTTTCCCGCGTAGTCGTCGTTTGTGTATTGGACGGATTGCTGGGTGACTTTGGAATTGGTAACGACAGTCCTCGCAGTTTGCCACGACTGGCAACTCCCACTCCCCAGGTGAGGGTAGTTCGATAGCCTGTGCATTCCTTGCCTATTTCGATGCATGGGCCGCAATACCTAGAATCCTCGCATTAGTACATATGGTCAAAGCAGAGGAACCACATAAAATACGCACGGGCGTCGTCGGTCACATTTGATATTTCTTTTCTTGCAACTGAAGCAATCGTCGCTGGCTCCTGTAGCCGGTGCGCGTCTTCTCCGTTTGCGAGGTGCTGCGGATGCACTGTTGTTGTTGTTGTTGTTGTTGTTGTTGGCGGTGGTGGTGTTGGTGTTGGTGTTGTTGGTGGTTGTGTTGTTGTTGGTGGTTGTGGTGATAGTGGTTTCCTCGACCTTTTGGATCTCGACGGCCTGGATGGTGGTGGGTGACGACATAGTCATGACGGCAAGTGTAGTTGGTTGAAGGGTTATTGTAGATGTATACAAAGTAGCATTGGTAAGTGGGGTTGGACAGTGGATAGTATGTGTAAGTGAAAGAGTATGTCAAAGGTTACGAGGGGCAAAAGCGCGATGAAGATCAAAAAGCGCGTCTCAGTGCGTATTATCTAGCTGTAGGAAGCTTGGTCCTGGTTCTGATAAGTGACGGACGGGGTTGCATCCAAAATAAAACCTACCAACCCTACCTACCCTACCGCCATGGCTCTGATGCACGCTCGGACAAGGCTAGGATCAGACACCCTTGAGCCCTGAAGCGTGCTGTTGAAGGGAGGTCAGTGCAAAGCTTGAAGCATCGTGCAGGAGGCTCCTGGTACGGCCACCACCCCACACATGATGGACGAATTGCGAGACACCGAGGCAAGCAGCAAGCAAGCAGCAAGCAAGCAGCAAGGCCTACTGGGTATGTTACACTACTAGTGTTGTGGTGTGTATGCATGGACCATCGGACCTCGTACAGAATAGGTATGGCGTGTACGGATGAGGCGCTGTAGGTAATCAGGGGCTTGATTCGCCAGTAATCATGATACCCTTGTTCAAATGCCTTTTGAGATAGGCTGATGAGAGTCTTGTGTACGCCGAAGATCATGCATCGATGGTCTTGCTCACTTGCGAGTTGCTTGCCGCAAATACATACACACCCCGGAGAAACGCCACTTGGAATCGCAACACGGTTAGATGATGGGTCAAGCGGAGCCGACCGATAGCCACTGTCGCTAGCTGCTGTAATTAGCTGCTGTACATACACAGTACAGTGGCTGCTGTAGCTGCTGTAGCTGCTCGTTGTCGCCACGGGCACCTGCAGTGTCCAACGGCTGCAAAGAAGGCTGTGTGGAAACAACAATCTTTCTAGCTGCGGCCGAACAACCAAGGCCGAGTGTGCACACACACACACACACACACACACACACACAGAACCCAGGCAGCAGAAGATGAAGAAGCCGTTGAAACCATCCAATTACATCCATCATTACTGTGTACATCTACCTACAGGCTACAGTATGCCGAAGAAGGCCGCTCAACACTGGGAAACCCTAGCACCGGTCGCACGTGCAATCGGCCTGGACTGAACTTGTGGGCGTGCACTTTTGCCCGGCGACGGACCAGTTGACGGCTCCTGGCGCTTGCTTTGAGTGAGAGAATTAGAGACAGGGAAAAGCTTGGGAGACCAAACAAACCTCGCGATGCTTTCATCGCTGCCCGTCGACACTTGGCGCGAACCCTTCCGCTGCGCTGGGACTGCTGAGTTCGATAAGCTGGTGAGAAACCACCTTGTCAATCAAGTTGTCATACATATACGTACATCTAGCCTTTGTAACCCCCCACGGGTCTGAGACTACCCGAGGGCGCAGCGTCTTCCCCATACAATGGTTTGGTGCTCCTGTAATTTGAAAGTTGGCGTGCAGACCTCGAGCCGTCGGTACATACATAATACCTAGAGGTGCAGAATGATGATCGATCACCTTGGAGCCAATCATGCTCGACACTGTTCCAAACCATCAAGTTCGCGTCGGCCTTGTTCATTGCGCATATGGTTGCCCTGATGGATTGCCACTTGGTGGCGCCAGTTGCATGTCTTTTTCCGTGTCCCTCTTGATCGCATTCAACTAACAGTACATACATACCTAGGTAATAGTCCGCTTCCTTCTGGTTCGTGCACACGTGCCAAGTAAATAACACATGCATCGGCATCCCTCCAACCTGGCTGCACCAGGCAGTCAGTCCTTCACTCCAGACCCAGTCAGCTGTTCGTTTGCAGCAACGACAGGCTCCTGCGCGAAAATCTTGTTAGCCGTCTGCTAGGTCGTCTGTACCTGAAAGACACGATGCACCGAATCGGTAATTAGCCTCTCCCCTCGACTTCCTACGACGAGGTTCGGTAATGTAAGGACCATTGCAATCATGCCAGACTGCAGGTGGACACATGCTACAAAGGTACGTGTGTGTGTGTGTGTGTATATGTGTGTGTGTGTGTGTGCGTGTGTGCGTGTGCGTATGTAGGTGTGTGTATGTGTATGTGTATGTGTGTGTGTGCGCTTTGCGCATAGAGTTCGTATGTGTAAAACGATCATTTCCAAGTTTGCCGCGAGAAGCAGATCCTCCAACCCCCCCCCCCCTCTTGACTCGCTATCGGAGAGCTCAAGCGGGGGAAAATCTACCCAACTGGTGCCGGCGGCAGCTAATGACAATGGGGCGTGGCGCCAAACCAAATGCCAGGTATATCCACCCTTGCATCGACCGTGAAGGTCCACGATACGATAGAGCCCTGAAGAGTCCAGATAGCAAAACGGAAAATCCACGGCAGACATGTCCAAGGGATTCGTTTACACAGGCCCATGCGAAGCCTTCGTAGCGACTTGTGCGGTCTTCGGTCCATATTTTCCGTGAGCAGATTTTGCCGAGCCTAGCGATTATTTGATACTCCGCTCCGAACAAGATACTTTTGCAAAAGCACCGAGTCCGCCGGTTGAATTAGCCATACAACAAGATGACGCCGGCCAACGCCATCTTGCATGGAAGCCAATTGTTCATTGTTCACTCGGCGCCTTTGACCGTCCGAGTCATGGAGAGCTGCAGTGGCTCTGAATCCTTGCTGATCGCGACATCTGTGTTCCTTTGCGAAAGAGCGGTGTGGAGTGAAGGAAACATGTTTCTTGAAGTGATGAGTCTTTTGGTGTTTGCAGCGTTCCAAATCGCCAAGGCGACGGGCTGGGGTAATCAATACGCACGTGACCTTGACGCTGGCTCGTTTCAGACTCCTTTACATACTGTGTAGTTCCGTCAACGAGTATTTGACCTCGCCAGTCGTCTGATCACTGGTGCCTTGACACTGCCATTTGTGTCCATGTGCCTTTTTACTGTCGCTGTTGTGGTTGGCGGTGTGAAATCTCTCGGGCAAATATCTCCTTGTATTGTTCCAATGTTGCCCAATGCGTTTTGTGGGGTCGGCGAGAGGAATTCTTCCCCAGGAAAGAAAAAAAGAAAAAAAGAAAAAAAGAAAAAAAGAATACACAACAGATGTCAAGCACCAACTTGTGCCTATTTGTACCATGATTAAAGTAAATCGAACCATACCTTTGGATACTTTTATGCTTGATTCTTCCACTCTCACGGTATGTCAACTGGTAGCTATACACGTGTTCAGAACAACGCGATGGCACGAGACTTGATCTACCCATTGAATGTTTGCGACAAACGTCTTAATAATCAATTAATTAATCAATCCTCTTTCTGCCAACTTTACTTTGCAACTGACGTCAAGGTGCAATAATGACCAAACTTCGGCTTGAGATGTTTTAGGCACAGCAAGCTCCAAATGTTCTCAGGAGCATATTGTATGCCTTGACAATCGACTGACCATGCTCTCTCCAAATCGCCTCCACTGGATTCAAATCAAGTGTGGCTGAGGACGCATCATGTACTGTGTAAGTATGTATGTACAGAAACGCCTTCTTGTAGTCAAGCAATGCCAATTTAGATGGCTTGCGCATGTCCATGTGTCGTTGAATAAACGGGTGGGGCTTGAAGAACCCTTGCTGAGGCCAACGGTCCTCGGCTGCTCCCGCTCAACTCAAGCCTGAGGTCAAACCCTGAGTCCAGAATCTCAACTCACCTCAACCCAAAATCTACGCGAAAATCATTCAGCAGGCCAATGAAGAATTCCGGTTTCGATTGGCGAGCGATCCGGCTCCAAAATAGTCCTTGTTACATATTTATATATTATTAGCCCTCCCCTCCTCGTCGTCTCACTCAACTCTCTCTCTCTCTCTCATCGCTCCCGAACCCAAATCTCAGTTACCTCGTCTCCTCACATGATTTCAGCTTCTGGTCGACGAATCCAACATGGTACTCTCATTCTGAACGCCCGAGGGATTTTTCATCCTATCTTCAGTACGCTGTATAACGAGCTCCGAGCACGTCTTACCATTCATTAGAGGACGACAGTAGGGAGAAGATGAAGTAGAATGTCGTGAAGAGCAAAAGGTGGAATGTAGCACTGGAGTTATATCGGTTCGGCATATGTGGGTAGCGGTCTGGAAAGTATGCGATTGGCGGCGAGATGGAGTTTTCCAAGAATTGACGGGACAATCATGGAGACATACCCGTACTGAAGATCGCATGTCAAATCGATTCTTGGGATAGGAGAAAAGGGTGGGAGAAAAGGGTGGGAGAAAAGGGTGGGAGAAAAGGGTGGGAGAAAAGGATGTGAGAAGGGATGTGAGAAAGGATGTGAAGAAAGGATGGGAGAAAAGGATAGGAGAAAAGGATGGGAAAAAAAGATGGATCCGTTGAGCACGAGGCAGTCTGGTCTTTTCCTCTGGGGCACAACTCATCCACAGACGGTTATTTAATCTACCCAGATCCGGTATCTCGAGGCTATGCGACTAATGGCCGAAAACGTAGTCTCGAAGCTCTGGTGTAGGACTGGGCCATCAAAATCAGCTCGCACAGATTGCATTGCACGAGTCACGTGATAGATCACGTGGCAGTTGATTGATGTTGCACGTGATATGTGCGGTAAACAGTCACGTGGCCTTGTCACCTCAATATCACACATAACCGAGCCCTCCCCAGCGATTAGAATTCGCAACTTGTTGTATCGCCTAGCGATTGTGGAAGATATAACCCAGTCGCTGTCTTTGCAAAAAGGACCGGAGGGGCATGTATAGAATTTGAATGCGATCAAGTCTTATTACATAACGACTGCAAAACAAACTCGATAGATTTTCAATCTGCAACACGCCACGGACGAGGGTGTATCTAACTCAAGGTCCAAAGAGCAAAAGTGCACCATGTATGCACTTGAATGCTCGTTCTCCTTTTGTCCCCGATTACGTCTTCAGGATCTAACCTACGAAGATACCAGTCTATACGCCCGAGAAGAGCTTCAAGATCGTGGAGAGGTGCTGCACATGAGCTTGACAGACCCTTCCAATTCCCAAGAATTGGTAAAAAATGATTACCAGCTTTCTATCTTGATCAAGTGGCTAAGCTGTTGAGAATCATTCACCTCGCCCTACACTGAGGGAACCTCCATTGGACCCAGGCATCTTGCTTTTGCCGAAAAGAAATTCTTGGGTACTGCTCTTCAGAGTTTCTCGAAGGAAGAATACCATCACTGGATCAAACCCTCCTCCATCTTGTCACCAGAACCCCCCAGCGCCAGTCTATCAACATCACATTTACGTTTCCTCTCAGCCAGCCCCATACCCAGATTCCGGCCAAACACCATCCAATGCCGCCAGGAAACATTCACTAGAGCCATGGAACACCTTTGAGGGAAATGTGTTTTATTTTGTACTCGGTGTCACCTCTCTTGCCAATCGAGAATGAGACATACTGAAAGGTACGTTGCACGGAAGAGGCCAACGGAAATTGGTGCTACCAGGGAAAGAGAAAAACGCGTTCTTCATCATTCAATTCATCTACATACAACGCAAATCGCTGTTACGACGAGAAAGGGGAACTGCATATCAGAATGAAGTTCACAATCTTATCTACAAGCGTGCTGCTGGTTGTTGAAGCTATTGCAGCGCCAGTGGTCAATAATTCCCCAGTGTGGACACCTGGGGCTAATGTGGAGAAGGATTATGACCTCGGAAATCTGACTTTGCCGCCCGGATATCAACTCGACGTACGTTTCCACTCATAGTACCGCGCTCGTACCTAAATCCTCTTCCTACAGCGCGACCTTCGGAACATTACCCGCTGCGGACCCAGCTATTGCGCGCGAACAGTCGATTCAGGGGATCCTTGGTACGTGTGCGGCGATAATCGTCTCGGACCTGTGATCTTGCCATCGTGCCTTCCTCTCTCCACGTTCGTCGGACAAGGCTCTACATACCGACGCTTTGGCGGCCTTTGCCCTGGTGAATTTCTCGCCAAATGGACACAATTCGCACCAGCGGGCCAAGGTTGGTTCCTTTACCCATATACCGACGGCTTTGCGAACAACACCGCGGGCGACGCAATCCGCGGAGATTTGACACTTACGCCTGGAATGCTGGTTGATCGATTTGGGGGAACACCGGGGTCCTTCGTAGCTCCTGGATATTCTCCGTATGCGCAGCGAGCGTTGCCACCGGCAAACCTAGACTTCGATGCTAGAAACGCCTCACAGGTTCCATACAACTATCATCTTTATGAGATTCGGAAACCGACGGTTGTAGCTGCTGGACCGGTGGCTCCTTGGTTTGGTCGGCCGGGATATGGGACGCAATTCGAGCTGTCCACAAGTGTGCGACAATTGTTGGAGGATGGAGCTTTTGTAGAAATTCAAGGCTGGGCAAGCGACTAGGCGACATGGAGTTGTTTTTATACGGATAAAACCTTTATCATTCTCTCAAGCTGGCAGACAACATCTCCGTAAACGGCTGCTTGGAGCTCTTTCTTCTTGAGATCCGTCCCAAATCCAAAATTGCATTGGAGGCATTTGCGAGCGATTTCCTGATATTTCGTGCCGAGGGGACTTGGCCGAGCTGCTAGTCTTCTTGCTGTGACAATCTCGTTTGGATCTTTTTCGATCCTCATATCCTCGAGCGTTTTCCAATTAGCCAGCTCTAGTAGCGCAACGCCGAGAAAGAACAGAGGCGTACTATTAATTCCGTACAGATCTTCCTCCGTATACGCTGCTACGATTTCTTCGACGCCCTCCATAGTTGTTACATCGGTTCTGTCAGCCGAGGATATCTGTGAGCTTAGGTGGAGAGTTTTGAGGGCTTCTTCGTCAAGGGTGCTGCCACTACCGAAATAGCTAAAGTCTTTGAGTCGCCAGCGGTCAATAAGCCATGGTGTATCGTTGAACTGGAGGACTGCGAGCGCAGTTTTGTGCGCGAGCTTTATTTGATCAACCATGGTCAAAGTGTCGTTTACATCCTGTCCCATTATATCGAATATGGAGACGAGTGTCATCTGTACAGGCTTGACTGAGAGTTCCTTAGAATCTTGGGTCAAAAAGTGATCCGTGTTCTGTAGGTAAAAGTTGTGTCGATACATCTGGGGCGATATGAGATAACCAAGGGGATGATTTCCTACTGACTTGCCACAACGTTGGACGTTTTGTTTCAAGTAGTGACAAAGGTTCTTCGTCTGGCAGAGGTTGATCCCATCGGAGGTCTGTCGAGCGACCATCTGATCAATCGCTATGGAGGCGTTATTGGCAGACATGTCGGCATACAAATCGACTTCTGGATCTGGACTACTTTCTGCGAAACGAACTCGCTTTCTCATCTTCTTCTTGCAAGGTGAGCCCTGGGTCAGATCCCATGAAGCTTTCTTCTTTGAAGTGTTCGATGTGGAAGAGGTCATGTCTTGTGTGATTCCATCTGATTTTTCGGTACTCTCTGGCTGTGTGATCGAGTAAGATGTCTCATCAATGCTGACGGATTGTACACAGAGCCAGATGGGGACTGGAGGATCAGGAAGTAGCCTAAGAAGCCGTCAGTCGGTGCAGTTCGTTGCCATGGCAATGTACCACCAAACTTACTCGATGCTTTGTTGTTGCAATGCTTCTTGACAAGATATGGTTAGGTCTAAACGCACTCCATTTCTATCTTGTACCTCAGCGTCGAGGCAGATTTTGGCGAAGTGGTGTCCATGTTCGAGCTCTCCGCAGCACCATGCATCAGACAAAGCTTCGTGAAGCTTCTGAGAAGCAGACCGGATGTTGTTGATATGAGCTGGGAAGATTTTGAGGCTGCTACAGATTTCTCCTACACATGTCTGCTGCTGTTGGAATGCTCCGATTTGTGCACGAACCTGCGTTAATTGCGACGTGCAGTCTCGTAGTCTGGCGAAGTTTTGTTCAAACTTTGACTTGTCAAACACGATTCGAGCGGCCTTTTTTAGGCGGCGGATGGTGGATCTAAGGGATTCATTCTATTGCAATATTGATTAGTTGAACGAAGAGACAGGTACATTAGGCGCCACTGATTGGTACTGACCTGTTCTTTCCCTTCAACCAATATGTCGAATTGCTTCAGCTCCTCCCTCATTTTATCCGCAATTTCTCTAGATGCCTCGATGATGTCTCGACAGAGACCGAAGCTGTCTTTCAGGACCTCGTTGAGCTTGTCGTTCAGCTCTTTGCTCGACCATCTGTCGTCAGTGTCATCGTCCAGCATGTCTTTCACCCCTCGTTCATCTTCCACTAGACGGAGTAGTAGGCGGCATTCATTGAGGAAGATTCCTTCATGGCATCGAAATTGGATCCGCACACTTTTGACTTCTTTGGAGTAATGTCGGAAGGTGTGTAAAGCGCCTGCCACCTTGGAGTACGACTTGACCACTTCAACGAGGATAGATAGAATGCCAAAAACTGCACCAGCGATCTCGAGGCCTGACATCTCTGCAAGTTTCACAGAAGGGTTATATCTTGATCAAGGGCATGGTCAAAGTTCAGAAGAAGCTGAACGTTCAGCTCAGCCCACCTTTGAGCGAAGTAGGTGACGTAACGTCGTCTTACTTTAGCAGTACTTCCGTATACACATACTCTAACTAGAAGTAACGTAAGGTTCACCTGCTACTTCTGATACGTCTTACGTGACTACTACGTTATTACCGGAAGTGTCTTTGTACTACTCGTACTACTCATCAATTGAAGTCAACACCACAGGTCCTGGAGTCACGTGCACGACAAATTCTGGCAAGACTTAAAACCAGCCACTCAGAAACTACCTTTATCGACGATTTGCCACCCCCTCAATTTACTTGGGCAGACATCTATATATAGGAAAAACGTGACTCCAGGACTACCCGAGCGCTTGAGTACGTCAGGCTGGCTACCCTGATCTGAACAGCCTTGCGTCTTGGACTCTGAATAGCCTTGCGTCTTGGACTCCACGTCAAGTCTGCTCCACGTCACAACCACTGTCTGAGACAGCATACTGGACTTTTTTGTGCACATGCCTTCGCTTGCTTGAGTGCAGTATCCTGTCGCCTTGAAAACGGTTCACGATGCGCACCTTCCAGCTGAAAGACGAGAACCAGCGAGGTGGAGGTAGCGATGAAGCTTCTGTATCAAGATCAAGCATCAAACCCATCAAAGCACTAAAGAAGACATTAGGGACTCCCTCCAAGAATGAACCAACCCATAATGCATTTTCGGGGCTCCCAGCAAGCAACCACGATATCCAACCAACGGAGCAGACCCTGATGGACGTATCGCGATTACCAACAGCTGAAAGCTCTCTCGGAAGTGTTGAACTCTGGCAACAGGACGCATCTTTTGAGATTGAGCATAGACATTCTGGAATTCTTGCTCGACTTCTCCAAGGCTGCCTCAGCCTGTTCTCTTCGCTTATGGACAATTCTTCGTGTTCTTCCACACTTCCCAAGACTGCAGAAAGAATGCTCTTTCGAAGCCTGGCAACATTGCGACTATGGGCGGACGGACATAGCATTTTTACTGGAAGCTTGGATCAGCTGCTTGGACAATCGAAAAGACTCCAGCACACCACGTTGGCAACACTGAACGGCTTGTGCAAAGTCTTATTGAACAGTGGGTATTTCCCATCCGTATTCGTTTATCTCTAATCCGTATAGAGTTGAGCAAAGTAATCCTGTTCGATTCAGAGGAGGCTAGACTTTCCTTGCTGCGAGATACGAATGCGCAAGTGTTCTTCGAACAAACGAAATGGATACTCGACGAGTCGTCTAGTGATAGCGGCAGTGATTCGTCCGAAGACGATAATGACGATAATGACGATAACAGGATCATCGACATAGTCAGCGACATCAAAAACTACACACAGTGCTTGGTAGAGCGTAAGTAATGTTAGAAACGATATGGCCAATTTCTTCCTCCACCCTCCTTTTTCAGAAATCTATCCTTGGGGGAGGTTTACATCACATCCTGTCTGTTTCTTAGGTAAAAGCTAACAAGATGTCCACCATATTAGTAAACGCCGCTCTGGAATATCCGGCAACGGACCCGTATCTTGAAGACAACGAAACTAGCACTCGTCGATCGAAAAAGCATCATGCCTACGATTATTACACTGGATTGCTTGTTGAAAAATTTCCATCGGCTAGTCCAGATGTGGTGACGTGCCTAGGAAAGGCTAATTGGGATCGATATCAACGCATGCAACTGGAACGAAGCAACAACCTGAACGCATCAAACATCAGGACGTTGTATGAGGCTGTATCATTCGTCGCGAAATCGCATTTGGACAGCTCAGAATTTCAAGATTCTGGTCTTGGCACGTCAATCCCAGCGCAGACATCCGCCTACGCAGCGACAATCAGCTCGTTCATGTCAAGCATTTCAGATGGCAAACATATTCATGTGCCCCCACTGCCAGCCGAAGCCAAGAATGGTGAACCATTTGAATGTTGCGCGTGTGCAAAGTACATACAAGCCACCACAAATCGAGCATGGATGTGCGTCTTCCCCACTCTGAACTTGAATATCATTAACCCATGCAGAAAACATCTATACATGGACCTTCAACCTTACACTTGTTTCTATTCTGGATGCAATTTCTGTGGACATGCTTTCTCAGGCCGCCAATTGTGGAGTGACCACCTTGAACTCGACCATGGCCTTGGGCCAGGATGGAAAGACCATCAATGTTCTCTCTGTACCGAGCCCACTGGAACTGGAAAAAGACAAGTCCTCAACCACTATGCGAGACACATGGAAGATATAGCTTTGGCAACTCTTCCAAGTGATATATACTCTGAAGCCGAATCTGAAGCCGAATCTGAAGCCGAATTTAAAGACGAATCGAAAGCTGAATCTGAAGCTGAACTCAAAACCAAATCAGGTTTGGTGTCTGAAATCAGATTCACAACTACCGAATCTGCTGAAGCGGAGAGGAAAAGTGTCCAGGGGACGTTGACAGGAGAGACCTCTCGACAACCGTCAGAGACCAACGCCACTTCAAACTCACAACGCATTAGGCAGACAGAATCTTCGTTCATCGTGTGTATATACTGTGAAGATCCTCTGGTTAGACCTTTCGCCGTAGGAGAGCATACCAACCACGTGGCACAAATGCACCGGTCAAAGTTATCTGACCCAGTGATATCTACAACGAATAGTATCGACGAAATCTCCAAATTTTATAGAAACTGGGAATTGGAGTACACGACTGATGGCAGTTGGAGGGATGCCTTTCATCCTCAATCACGCGCCGACGTAGCTCTTGAGCTATCACAAACTCGCAGACGACTCTACCCTGGCTTGGTTGAAAGTGTTGTTGTCAATATCGCTGTTTCTAGTGAAAGGAAGAAGTTCTATAGGTCTAAAACTTTGGCCGAGTACGCCTCGAATACGAAATACGAGTTTCGAGCATTGTTAGCTCTCCAGCTCCAGACAGATTTTAAACGACAACTAGCTCTCCAACAACGGTCTCACAATCCCGCTTCAAGTAAGGCACACGCATCCGAACCAGTGGCAACACAAAGCACGATCGAACGAGATGCCTTACAGGAGATGATGGATTTTATGATCCGAGAGATTGGGAATCCGTCTGAACTCCTCTGTACACAGTGTATCTCGTTGAATTGGGCAAAGGAGTCTCTGAGGGGCAATTCGAAGACACATGCCACGTCTAAACATGGGCACGGAGACGATGAACTCGAACACGAGAACATCAGTACAGGATTTCTCTGTCAACGTTGCAAGTATAATATATCAAGCGCTTGACAAGGAGCCTACTCAAAGATGCCTTGGGCGCAATTGGCGGGAGCTCGTGTCTCAGGTTGCACGTCCGACATGTTTTTATTCAATATGGTATAGAACGTATGAAAGACTTGCAAACGTATAAATGCATCTTATACATGCATAATATACCGGATTTAAATAGAGATAACAACAGGCTCTAACATGACCTGTCGCTGCTCGTCGATCCTCCCTTTCAAATCGGTAGTCTTTGTGAGACCAGGCGACACAACAATCCCTCTTCTCCCCACGCCTTCCCACAAGAACTCGTAAACGAATGGCTGCCCATGTAACCAAACGCTCAAATCCAATGCGCTGCTGATGAGCTGCACAAGATCTTCGTCCTTCTCTTGATCGCCGTACGTTGGGTTCGCCCACGGGAAGAAGGTGATGGCGAAGTGTTCGGCAGCTTCGCGGATTTCGGAAAGGCGTGCTTGGGCGTTGGATTGGACAGCGGAGTGAAGATGTACAGCGAGGCGCTTGTAGATGATGTATGCTGCTGAGAGATCTGTGTCTAATTAGTAGGCGAGATAAACCCCCGAGGATAGAGGAAGCACAGACCTGGTGTTCCTGTAAATTGCTTTGGTGCCCCCACTCCGGTAACGTCTGCGGGAAACAGGGTACCATCATGTCCCCCTTCCAAGGATGTGATTTTCAGCACGTAGCCCATCAAAGCATGCTTGATGGCGACGGTCGGCATCGAGGAGCTCTGCAACAACTCCAGCATGCCCACGTCTTGAGTTCCAAATCGAGTCAAGTCGCTCTCCATGCTTGGCGTGATGCTCGCATGCACATCGCGATAGAAGTTCTCCACATGCTGTTGAATCTGGTCGAACAGCATCGACACCTTGTCCCTTACCGTCCGATCATCAGCCGTCTGCGGAAGCACGCCAGCTAAGAAATCAGACGAATGCGAGAGGTCTGTCAGATCCACATGGCGTTTTGCGGCGACAGCTGCCATGTCGCTGGGGGCGGGCACCTGGGATACTCCTTGAGCATAGGAAGTTGGACCTTTGGATAGAGATACTAGTTCGGGACTGGAATCATACGGTGAGAGCTTTGATGGTGATGATGCAGGTGAGCGGCGATTTCGGCGTTTGAACAAGAACAGTGCGGCAATCAAGGCAATAGCAGCTCCCAATATGAGAGTGCCAATAGCGATGCCAGCTACAGCACCTTTGGAAACACCGTTTGATTTCTTAACCGAGGATTCAGATACTGCTTGGACGGAGGTGGTTGCGAGCGGCGTCGCTGTCGCTGTGATCTGAGAAGAAGCTGTTTCCAATGGTGCGATTGATTCGATAATGGCGGTCGAGGTCTGCTGTGAAATTGGAAGGATTGGGGTCACAACTCCTCCTTCACTCAGTGGGGTCTCTTCTGATGGGCTGCTGCCGCCGACTTTTGTCGATTCTTCATCGTGTCTCGTTGTTGGACCATAGACAAATGACAACTTGCCAGGACTGGTTGATGCCGGTACTGGACCTTCATTCTGGGCGACCATGGCAACGACCAAGGCACGAAAGATGACAGGACAAAAGGCGAAAGAGGAGGGAAGAGAGGAAGAGAGGAAACGGCCATATTTGGACCTGTTTGTTCTGTTGTCAGATGCGGCTGAGCGGTAGGTTTATTATGCGAAGGAGGCTGTGAAATTCCGCCCAAGGATGATCGATAGGTGGATAGCGATTCGTGTAGACGTGGTCACGGGCTTGGCCCCCCATCACGCTTCGCTTCTCACTGCGCTAACGCTCCTTCGCGCCAGGATAGCTTCGTAGAATATGTTACTATTTCCAGCCCCCAATTGCTAATTATGGCCGAAACCTGGGACCTTACTGTTACGGGGCAAGATCTGGGGCGAAGTCGTTACGTCTAATGCTAAAATATCTTACATCGACTTCGCTACGGTCTCATGGCAATCCGATAGCGACACGTCCCGCCCGCTGTTACGCCAAATGGCGTCCGGAACGACAGCAATAGCCTTTCGTGGAACGCTTGCCAGACACGTCTAGGGCTTGAGAGATTGCGGATGCATCAGTGGCGTATATGGTGAGCAAAGTCCAATGTGGGCACCGCAGACCAGGCAGGGAACTGGGGCATGTCATGGCGGGCTGACTGTTCTCTCTTAAGGCGCCCGACATCTTCGTAGGAATATTAACAAAATCCTTTCTCGTCGTCCTTAGTTGTCAGCCTTGTCCTCCTCGCCCCCTTGATCACGTTACCTGTGTATGCTTGTTTGTTTGTGCTTGTTATAGGTGGCTAAATTCGGAAATCATGAAGCCGTCGCCGTTCTTATCGTTTCTTGCACTGGCACCGTCGGTTCTCGCACAAAACCGTCCTGTGCCTCGAGCTGCAGAGGCAACTCCTTTCATACCTGGCCAAGCACTCAAGAGGGTTGCCGCTCCGCGCCCAACCTCACCACCACAGGTCGTCCGACAATTACTTCGACGTGATGCTGCCACTTGTGGATGGATGATGGCGGATGGGTCTCCCAATGTGTGCGGGGATTCCCAATACTGCACGACAACTGCGAGCAACAACGGCGATTTTGGCGTATGGAATTGCTGCAACACCGATAGCTGTTATCTCGCAACAGGATGTACCAAGGATGTAGAATGGTAAGTCTATAATTAACTCGAGACATGCGCATTGCAAAAAAGCAAACAAGAACAAAAAAAAAAGAATGGTCATCGCTAACAGTACCATTGATAGTTCCGGGTCCAGCAACTACTGTGTCACAAGCTACATGTCTAACGCCGGTACGACCTTTTCGCGATTTATGTGCGGCACGACTTCCTCCATCGTTTCAATGGCCTATAGCCGCGAAGATACGCCCCAGTATACCGCCAGCCAACTGTCCGTATCGCAGTCGTCGGCCGCCGCAGCTTCAGCCCTATCCGCTTCGGCATCACGAGCAGCTGCAGGAACAACTACAACATCACCCGGCCAATCCTCCTCCTCGGTTCAGGCCTCCAACTCCAAAGCCACCTCTGCAGACGAAGCGACAACAACCCAGACGAAGAAGTCTGGACTGAGCACTGGGGCCCTGGCAGGAATCGTCGTTGGAGTGATACTAATCATCGTACTCATCGGTGCCATCGCTTTCTTTATATGGAGGAGCAAGAACAAGAACAAGAACAACACTGCTCCCGCCGCCCACCAGCACGGTCCTCATACAGTAGCAGAGATGAGCGGCGCTCCCTTGATGAGTGGTGCTCCCGCTGACTACACTGGATACTACAAGCCGCAACACGACACTTATGCGCATCAAGGATTCGCACAGCAGGGAACTCCTCAGTACCCCGTCGAACTTGACGGGCCTACATACGACGGACATACCGTCGTGCACGAGATGGGAACCAAGTGAGCCACTGCGACAGCCACCTTTTTCTTGACTGCGTTTCTGCCCCCCTTTTTCTTCGACTTCGAGGCTTCATGTTCAAACTTGTCTACCACTTTTCCCCATTCTACACGTATAATCCGCTGTTCACACCTTACCCCTCCTTCGCCAACTGTCACTCCCGACAAGACTCGAAGGACTTCGAGAGGATGGTTTTCTTTTCGTTTTTATATCCAGAATCTATTTGCGTTTCCGCGTTCGAGCTCGTTGTGACTATTCTATTGGTCCATTGATAAGCCACTGTCAGTCAGTCAGTCAGTCAGTCAGTCAGTCAGTCAGTCAGTCAGTCAAAAAGTGTTGCGCTCATGTAGCAGAACATATGTTGTAAATATAATCAGCGTAGACTGCACTCGTGCTGTCAGATGACACTCGAGATTTCGCTACTGCCATCTATATTATGCGACTCAAGCTCCTACACTTCGATTACTTCCACTTTTGACCACCCAATCTACTACACACCCTTCCAAGCACCAACGACACAGCTCTTCACGAGCGCAGTATCCGTCCAGGTGTTACCGTTTTGTGTCGGCGTCTCGTTGAGCTCATACGTACTGGCAAAGCCACCTGCCGACCACCCCGTGTACCCAATATACACGTCCGCATTCGCACTTATATCATTCGTCAGCTCTGCAACGTCAATTCTTCTTCCCCCACTCGAGGAGTACTCACTTCAGGTACTGTATCTGCTGACACAGATACTTCTGGCAACTCGCCGTATTCCCACCACCCGTCTCGGTCAGAATCGCCTGTCTTTTGTTGGTCCTCAAGTAGTCGGCCAATGGCTTGAATGCCGTATCCACGTTGTCCTTGACGCACTCGGTGTGCGTGCCAGAGTTGTCAGTATCGAGGTATTTGTGCACATCGAAGATGAGATTCGTGGTGCTGCCATCGGGATTCGTCACGTTGGACAGGGCCTCGGCGGAGCCCGTGTCTATAAAGTGCTCAGCAGAGGCAAAGCTTGTGCCTGGGAGCAGGATGAGATTGCTGGACGCGCCGTTGGAACGGATGGCCGTCACGACGGCTTGCACGCTTGCGGCCCAGAGTTTGATGTCCTAACATGATAGATGAGTAACTCCTCCTCGCACACGACATATGCAAGGCAATCAGATCAGATCAGACTTACTGGAATATCATGCGGCTCGTTCATCACCCCAAACGCAATCTTACTCTGCTTCCCATACTTGACCGCCAACTGCCTCCACACGTCGGCAAGCTGAGCATTCGTCGGACCCCCCTGGCCGACAATCTGCCCATTCCAACGCGCATAGTTGTGCAGATCGAGGATACACAACACCGCCCCGGAGTTCAGACATGCCTGGACCAATTTGTCGTACTGGCCTGCATTGTTGCTGTTGAGCGTGCCGCCGAGCTGTCCATTGACCAGGAACTGCCAGCCGACGGGGAGGCGGAAGGTGTTGAGCGTGTCGTCCTTGACGAAGTGGTTCATCTGGCCCAGGGCATTGGCGCCTTGGACGATGTCGTAGGGCTTCGAGGAACCGGTTAGAGAGCAGGTTCCGTCGATGGTGCAGCCGAAGTCGAAGCCGGCCATGTTGACGCCTGCATACTTTACTTTTGTTGCTCGTGTGGCGAGTTGGGTCGGTGCCGAGGCGACGAGGGTGCTGCCGGCGAAGGCGACGACGGCGACGGCTAGGAATGCAGATTTCATTGTGCGGTCAACGAACGGTTTTGTGTTGTTGGAAAAGCCACAGGGCGTTGAGAGCGAAAAGGCGAGAGAATGAATGAGTACGAGCACGAGCACGAGCACTTCCTTGGGGAGACAAATGTCGGCCTATGTAGTTATTCAATTCTCTTGCACAATCTACTCAGGTACACTTCCGCATATCAGCGTCATTCAAGTCCCCAGCTCAACCATATACTGGTCATTCGTGACCAACACAATACCGAAATAACATCATTGCGTGACGGTCGGTAGTGTAGGATATATTGCTATTCAAGACCCTAGAGTATAATGGCGCACTTGAACCCAAGGGTAGTATTGGCTGCGGCTGGAAAGCGAGCCTAATGAAGCTTGATAGTTCTTGAGTAGCCATCCCAGTGCTTGATATATATTGATCAAGGGTGTACAATATGTGTGCTTTTTTTCTTCTTCCAAGTGACACAGCCGAGCGTATGTATATACACAAAACGAGACTAACCCAATGTTCTCCCTTCTGACAAAAGAAGAAAGATATTCCAAAGTTGGAGGCGGCGTATGCTGGGAGGTGTAGGGTAAATTATATTTATCTATTTTCAACGTACCCTTGTAGGATATTTTGGAAGAACAAAAAATAGAGAGCCTTTTCCCCCATAGAGGTATAGAATAGGTACACAACCGGTAATTATGTCTCTACGCAAACGCGATGCGGCCTAGGATTCCCCGCACTTTGCGCCTCGTCGTCGAATAGATGAATTGATCATCATCTATACGGACCGATACTCCCGCGCCTAATCCACTTTCCCAAGGAACCGTCAGGGCTTTACTTTGTTCGTCGTTTGGCCCAAAGATTCCCAATACGTACTGTGGTACATGTACCACAGTAGACTCTCTTCGCTCTCCGCTCTTGGCTCTTGGCGCTTCTTGCTTCTTTCCTTCTTCACGTCCCCCAACCACACCCACAACCAGCACTGCCCGCCACGCAATGTATTTTGTAGATTCGATATGTAGCGCCACGCCACGTCTACACAACACCCCAAAGCACAGAAATCTCAAGAGACGAAAAGATGGACGAAGCAAAAGACTCGACTTCTGGTTCTGGTACTCGGGATCGTGATGATGAGAATATCGATAGGTGGGTAGATTTGGTGCACCACTTCAAGGCCAGAATAACATATGTCGCCCAAACAAAAACTTCTGCACACTAGCTCCCCCCGAAGCTCGCTATAAACCTTTCCCCCGGGGAGTATCCAAGAATGCCAAATGCTGTATGTAGAGTATATATCGAAGAGCCAAAAGTGCTCTTTCAGAAAGGAAAACGCCACAACACCGTACATATGAGCCAGATGGATGCCAGATTCTCTTTCAATATGTTCCCAAAGAGAGTTTGAAGAAGGAAAACGCCTGGTTTAATCGTCAAAGTGGGTTTCATAACACAAGCGAAACACTATGATGCAGAGCCGCTCCAAAATGCAAGTAACGAATTGCAATGCAAATAAAAATCAGCGAGCACGACTCTTATGCGTATCTCGTACTGGGGTTTCGCTGATACATAGGCGGTGGTGACGGTATGTTGTGGTTCGTCTGCGGCTGCCATGGCGGTGTCCCATTGGATCCAGATCGTAAAGGCGGATTTAGGAGAGGTCCATCGTTGTCGGATGGGCTCAGTGGTCGATTCCTCCTGCCACCGCCTCCGTTTCCACTTCTCGAGCGAGACTTGGCGGCATTGTATTTGTGTGGTCCGCGATGTTGGGCGGCCGCGGCCATGGCAGCGTTGTTCTTGTAGATCTTCCTCTGCTTTCTGCGCTTGATGCAGCGGAGACAGCAGCCGAGAATGGATAATAAGATGAGGCCACCGACTGTGGCGGCAATGGCAATGACAAGAATTCGGTGGGAGTCAATCCAAGATTTGATTTCATTGCTCACTGAAGAGCCGGCACATTGTCCCTGCGATCAAGTCAATTAACGAGGTGGCATAGAGGTTGGATTGAAGACAACTTACGTTCGCGCAATGACCTCCACCAACACACGGGGTACCATCCAAGAAATTCTGGTTCAGACCAAAACAACTTCCTTTGAATGACGGACTTGCGCAACTCAACATACAATTGGTGTCGTCACAAGCATAAGTCTCGTTGCCTTGAGTATAACTACCCATAATCGTCTTGCATTGCTGGTCTCGTGACGTGCATTGGCCACTGGCGCACTTGAGACCACCTCCACAGGCGCTGCCGTCAGGGTTCGTTTTATCCTCAGGACAATACGGAGAGGAACCCGTGCAAGTCTCTTCCGGATCACATGTCCCAGAGCTGGCACGGCAAACAGTGTTCGCGGATGCTAGTTGACAGTCCTTGCAACAATCCTCGTTGGAGTCGTCACATACAGCATTGTTCTTGAACTTGCATGTTGTGGGATCACAGCACTTGTTAGCGCCGCAGCCGTCTGTGCCTCCGCAATCGCATTGTTCGTCGCCCTCTACGATTCCGTTGCCGCATGTTTGGCCAGAAAACAGAGCAACACCTCGGTTGTTGCTGAGACATGACGACTTGACACTATTGACACCCATGGCCGAGCAAATATTTCCAATAGAGCAGGCGGAAAATTGGGTGATGCCGTCGCCGGTGGAGGGATTCATGATGAACTTTCCGTTCGCGTTGCAGGTTGATGCACTAAGAGGACAGCATTGTTGGCTATTCACGATATTTGCGTCTTGGCAAGCGGTGGAATCGCAGTCATGAACGGCGCCAAATGTGTGGCCGGTTTCGTGGGCAATGACCTGCCACTCCTGAAGCGTTCGCACGACAACGTTGGCTCCGGCTACCTGCTCAGAGGTTCCATCGGAGGCATTGTTTGCTTGTGATCCGGTGGCGCATGCCTGTCCAAGCCATGCCAATCCCACGGCAGAACCTGTGTTACAGGTGCTGAGAAGCGTCCAGTGCGAGTATTGGTCCTTTTGCTGCCCTCTCCAATTTGAGAAGGTACTCAGTCGGTCCTGGATATCGAAGCTATTACTACAGGCCTGGTTCCAGGGAGTGGCTTGCTGAGGTGTTGTGGGGCAGCTTGCTGGTTGGACTAAGAGGTTGGCGAGACCAAGAGAAATGTTGAAGGTGCTTTCGAAGAGTTGCGAAGCCTGGTTCATTTGGGAGATGACATTGTCGCGGGTCTTGTTATCGCTGCCCAAGGCTGTGGTGTAGGTGCAGTCAGTAGCAACCCCAACGAGGGCAACCTTGCGCGTAGTCGGGCAGCCTGCAGTGCTACCAATGCTTTGGATGAGATTAGTACCTGCTCCGTTACCCCCGCTGGGCGTATCATTTTGTCGCTTTCCCCTAAGTGCCGCAAAGAGGGGAGAAAAAGGCGAAGTGGCTGGGACATCATCCCGCGGCCGCATGGCGGCATACACAGGGTGCTCCTCTTGCGTGTTGAAGCTCAGCCTGTCACTTCCACACGCCAGATTATCCTTGGACCGCTTCTTCAACTCCGACTGCTCATCAGGTTCGTGATCCGAGTCCCTGAATATGACCATCCTCTCATCGCTGCGCAGCTCGATGTCCGGATCGCGGTCTCCCCGCACCTGCTTGTAGTGAGAGGCAAGATGTACATGGTGGTGATCGTGATCAATAGTGAAGGTGCCCGAGAAGAGGGGGACCGGACCGTCTCGTCGTATGTCGATTCGGGCCCAACCGGCCCTGTCCCATCGGCCGGCCCTTTGCACCCACGTGATGCCCTTGAACACGCGGTGCTGTAACCGATCTACTGCTTCTACTCTTTCCACCTCTCCATCAGAGCCGAGGAACGAGACTTTGGCGCCCTCGACAAAGATGTCGTGGTTGGGCTCGAGGCTCAGTCGTATGCGGGCGCCGGAGAAGTCAAAGGCAAGCTCAAAGGTCGACAGCGCCGTAACGCGGTGGTTGGACGTGAGGATATCTGCATTCTGTGCAAGGCCGATGCGTTCAAGGGGGTTGCGCGCGGTCGAGGATGCGTAGACGGATGTAGCGAGGGCTGCGAGGGCTACTACGGCCCGCGAGATTAACATTGCAACGACAAACGCTCCGTCAAGGAGTCGTTCGTTGTGAGAAGATAGGGGAGTATAATGTTATCGCGAGTGCGTAGCGAACGACATGTGGTGGGCAGGCCACTGTTTGACGAATGAGGATTGTGATGGACGATTATCACCACCGACCGTGGTATTAGATGAAGAAGGGTGGTATGTACGGAGTATGTAAAGAAAGAAGAAGGCTTTCCCCAAAGCAACGCCAGAAGGAAGGCTCCCCCCAGCAAGAGAGGTACCCCCGTCGTCAGCAGATGCCCAGATGCCCAGATGCCCAGATGCCCAGGTGCGCACAGCCCCAACGCGCCTTGGCAGCGTGGCAGAGAAACGGAAGCACAATGTTCAAAACGACACTGATACAAAGTCCGTCCTGCGTCGGAACAACCGTGTTACCGTGACAGCCGTCGGGCCATTGTCATGACATTACCTTTTGCAGCCTTCTCTGCAGTCAGTGTCTGCATCTCAACATACACATCTTCATCACCGTTCATATCACCATTCATCAAACTGAAGAGCATTGCGAGTCCGCCAAGAATGTTATAAATAAAAACAACAGAACTCAATTCAGATAGGTATCAGCTAAATTATCATTTAATAAACATGTACGCACATCAGAGTACAAAAACCCCCAAAGGTGTGCACAAATCCTTATCAATCGCCCTCGGCCGCGCCCTGGTCGCGAACTTCAATATCGCACAACCCGAGTGCCGCGTGTTTATACTCTTCTTCACTTCTTTTTGCTTGCATGCACCACCTGGATAATGGTGTCTACAACCGACGGATCCGAGAGCTAGAGGCGCCGTTAGCTTGGTTGTCCACAGCAACGCGTCACCACACATTACGCAAAGACTGCAACGCGCCGTTCCCAAGGAAAAGATGAGGGGTAATTATAATACAATTAATACATACCGTCGACGTGTCGCCCAATTGGTCCTCCTCGCCCGCCAAGATCTTGCGCAGAATTCGCCGCATAATCTTGCCAGACCGAGTCTTGGGCAGATCAGGAACCACAAAAATCGCCTTTGGTGCAGCAAACGGCCCAATTGACTTGCGCACCTGCAGGATCAGGTCCTTCTTGGTCTGGTCGTTGGCCTCGTTGCCGTCCTTCAACGCTACGAAAGCGTTCACTGCTTGGCCGGTGAGCTCGTCGGTTATCCCAACCACTGCCGCTTCGGCTACGGAATCTGCAATTACGGTCAGTAGTGGCAGATGCATGCCAGCGTGGCTGACGTACGATGCTCAATTAGTGCAGCTTCGATTTCTGCTGTCGACAGCCGGTGCCCAGAGACGTTGACAACGTCGTCAACACGGCCACGGATCCAGTAGTAGCCCTCGTGGTCACGCCCGGCACCGTCTCCGGTAAACTGTGGATATCAGCACGTGTCTAGAATGTCTTACATGGGCCCGGAAATTTCCCCTTCACTTACGTAGTAGCCCTTGTACACGTTGAGATATGTTTCCATGTATCGCTTGTGTGCTCCCCAGACTGTCCGGGCCATGCTCGGCCATGGTTGCTTGAAGGCGAGCACGCCTTCGACATCGTTGCCGTGGATCTCTTCTCCAGAGATGGGATCGATGATCGCGGGCTCGACACCAAAGAAGGGAAGTGAGGCAGAGCCAGGCTTCGTGGGGGTTACACCACCGAGTGGAGTGATGACGTGGGAGCCTGTTTCCGTTTGCCAGTAGGTCTGTATTTTCAGTAAGCTTTTGTCATATACTGCTAGAGCCCGTCGTATGTCACTTACGTCCACAACATGTGCCTCTTCCTTTCCAACAATCTCAAAATACCATTTCCAGACTTCGGCTGCAATTGGCTCACCTACAGATCCGAGAATCCGGAGGCTCTTCATCTGATGCTTGACGTGGTCGTCGCCGGCACGCTTGAGAAGTCGCAGAGCGGTAGGAGCAACATAAAACTGGCTGACGTTGTACTTGTCGACAATGTCCCAGTACCGCGAGAAGTCGGGGTAAGCCGGAGTTCCCTCGAAGACGACAGTAGCTACACCGAGAAGCAGTGGTGCGTACACAACATACGTATGTCCAGTAATCCAACCCACGTCCCCGCCGCAGAAGAAAGTGTCCTTGTCGTGGATGTCGAAAACGTACTTTCCGGTCGCTGCTGCTCCAATAAGATAACCACCAGTCGTGTGCATGATACCCTTGGGCTTGCCAGTGGAGCCAGATGTGTACAGCAGGAAAAGGGGATCTTCTGAGCTCATGGACTCTGGGGCAATGTAGTTTGGGTATTTCTCAACCTCCTCGTGCCACCACAGATCTCGTCCCTTGGTTATTGGAACATCGGCTCCGGTACGCTTGAACACGAGGCAGTGCGTGATGCCTGGGCACTGCTTCAGGGCTTCATCGACAATCTTCTTTGTGGCAATGACCTTTCCACCACGCTTGCCCTCGTCCGTGGTAATGACGACCTTGGACTCGGCATCGACAATGCGATCGCGGAGCGAGTCTGAAGAGAAACCGGCAAAAACTACCGAGTGGACGGCGCCAATACGGGTACATGCTAGCAGTGCAATGACAGCCTCTGGAATCATGGGCATGTAGATGGCAACCGTGTCGCCCTTCTTCACGCCCATCTCCTTGAGGGTGTAGGCGAGCTTGGAGACCTGGCGGAGCAGCTCTCCGTAGCTGATGATACGGCCATCGCCGGCCTCGTCAGCCTCGTAGATGATGGCGGGCTTGTTTGGGTCTTTGAATGCGTGACGATCGACGCAGTTGTAGCTAGCATTCAGCTTGCCCTCGACGAACCAGGCATTGTCGCCGTGCTCGAAGCTGCCAGCGTGCACTGTCTGGAAATCGCGCTCCCACGTGAGCAGCTCGCGCGCGAGACGGCCCCAAAACTTGTGGGGGTCCTGGATGGACTCCTTGTACAGCTGCTGATAGTGCTCGAGGCCGTCGATATGCGGTTTAGTGTGTGGGTGCTTTCTGCATAGTCACTGTCAGTAATGCCATTTTTCCAATTGGACTGCTCTACTCTTGCTGTCGTCGTATCTGGCTCCCAAAGCGGTTTCGCCTCGGCTTCATGGCGGGGTCACCCCGCTCCACCGTGCCTCCGAGCCACCAGAGCTTGCATTGCCACGCCGCACACGGCTCAGCAGCACCAGCAACAGCAGCACCAGCAGCACCAGCAGCAACTGGAGCAACTGGAGCAACTGGAGCAACTGGAGCTGTCTGTATCATTCATTGTGCGCTGGACAGGTTGGTTCATTTGGTAGGACACACTCACTCAAAAAAGGCCTTGGGGACGTGGAATGTGTCGACATCGTGGGCCTCTGCCACCACGGGGTTCGTCGGCTTGACTGCGCCTTCAGACATGCTGTGTTTTTGGGGAATGTGATCCGCGGGTGTGCTTGGATGTGGATGTCTTCGGCGTCGGCGTCGGCGCGCTCAGGTGTTATCGTGGTTTGCTGGCCCGCGGATGGGGTAGAGGACGGGGCTCTCGAGCCAGATATATGTCTCAATTCCGGATAAAGGGGTCGGCGGCGGCGGGCGAGATTGTCGTGCAGCCGGGACACAGACTGATGAAGCTGCTATGAATTTCTCGGAGAACAGCTGGCTGGCTGGCTGGCTGGCTGGCTGGCTGGCTGGCGCTGACGGGTATGCAGTGACAAGAAGTGGAGCTGCGGGACTGCGGGACTATCTATGGTGGACTAATTAGTACAATGCGGTAGCGAGGCAAGAGAGAGGTAGGGGTCTTGTACGGTCTGTCCGTCTCACGAAGCAAGGCGAGAGAGTTGGCAAATTGGCAATCGGCAATGAAGGGAGAGCAATTGACGTCGTGGGCGCATGCACATATATGTACATGGGCGGACAGCGCCTCTCTTATGAGAGGTGACCTGATGGCTTGTCCTCCTCCTCCTCCTCCTCTTCTTCTTCCCCAGGACCGGGTGGTTGACGCCGCCGGCCCATGGCTGCTATTACCCCTCGTGCCGCTGGATTGCGCTGCGGGGAGAAGGGAATGACGAAGGCGACCTTTGCAGTCAGTCAGTCTGGGCCCCACGGCTTCTCATTGAATGCCACTTACGCCGTATCCTTGGCCGCAGCTCCCACTCGTCCGGTCACCCGCAGCCGCGGCGCAGTCGTCCATAAGGGAACACCCGACCCTGCTTGCGCCGATCCGCCGTCTCGAGGCCTCGAACCATGATACACAGTATCTATGTACATGTACAAAGGTATCATGCGCCTTGTGTTACATCTGGATGTCCTCCGTTGGCTGTATCTGGCCTCCTACCCTAGCCTTGTCTGCGGGGAAGCTCTCTATCAAAGCAACGAGGAGCACTGACATATGTACATACATTACATGGACCCAGCTTTTATGAAAACTGCCTTCTGGACAGGGTTAATGAACCAACCGAGCGCGTACACAGTGGATCACTCGGTTTCCGTGTCTCTTTGTATTCCGAAAGTATGTACATAATATTATAATAGCTTGAGGCGAGTACCTGCATTGGAGGTGGAGAAAGTCGCACCCCCTCATGGAGCCACCACACACGATGAATGAATCAATGTCAAATTGGTTCGCGGACCCGGAAGCGTGACAGGTCATGTAGTAATTAGCAGGTGGTGGCTGAAGGATTGAGTGCAACAGATATTAGATAACAAGACTGATTGATCGGTTTGCAGACGTGGGTGAATGAACATGTACTGTACATACATCCTCAATCTTCTTCCAGCAGCCATGATATTATAGCTAGCTTGTGTCCAATCACGAGTCGTCCAACTCCGTTTGCAGTAAACTTGAGCAAGTGCTCCCCACCAAAAGCAAGCAACAGGCATGACATTGACATCCCGGCCCTGCGGGAAGCTCCTTACATACATAACATACATATAGTACATTGTACGGTACATACGTTCCTCGGCGCAGCAAACGGCCATAAGGCTGACGATAGCCGCCGGAGCCGAGTTCCAGACACGACGTCGTCGTCGTCGGCACACACATGCGAGGAGAGCGAGGAGAGCGAGGAGAGCGAGGAGAAAACATTTGTCTGTCCACAACGATTGATGAATAAATAATAGACATGGTTCCAGTTTTCGACATGCACCATCTACCAATAGCAGAACAAACGATTTTTGTAGCGCCTTGGGCTAAAAGCTTTCCTCCACGATATCTCCGATGTTCGGGTAAAAAAAAAGGCTTGAAAGCCCGTATTCCATGTTACATTCGATATTGACCGTCGACAACGGCTGCAGGTGTGTTTGTTTGTAGCTATGTATTAGTAAACATGGCTTTTGAATATTGTGCCTCCTCCCTGCATTTCCTCGTCCCTATGGATATTTGCCAGTAGGAATGCCTGCCATCCATGGCCTGTAATCAAGCCGCATACGCAATTTCTGCACTCAGGAATAACCATTCTGAGGACATTTTGCAGTCATATCACGCCAAACATGGTTCCGCATTTAGCATCAACGCCTTTCATTGAAGCGTGCAAACGTAGTATTGATCTAATGCTGAGCGCCAAGAATGAAGTGAAGACCAGGCTAAAACACATGTCGTAAGTGGTATCGAGCAAAGCATCCAAAGCAGTGCCCTTTCATGAATAGAAAGCCATCGTGCTCTTGCCACCCAGACGCCTGATGACCCTAGTAATAAAGTGCCTCCTTCCAAGTATCCTAAACACCATCTTGTCCAAATAACGCCTGTCGTCCGTTATCTCCTCTGGCATTCAGTATTAATCATTAGTATTGATATCGCGATCTTCACCCTTCATGTGTCATATGGTTGGATGGACAATCACTGAGCCCGTGCTGCTGGCTGTGGAGTAGCACTCTGTGGCCCTTTCAGCCACTGTCCCCTCTTTGCCCTTTGGGTTCTCTACAGGCAGAACTGGCGATGCCGATCTCCCCGACATACCACTCTCGCTGTTCTCTCTAACTCGCAGCGCCACAGTTGCCGCGATTTTCTCATCTAATATGGTCACCAGTCGCTCCGAGTACTGATCTAGAAGCTTCACCATGACCGACTCGTCAACTCGATTCTTGGACTTGACCTTTTCACCAATCGCACGCGCCGTCAATGCCAGTTCTCGTTCTGCCTCTCGTACTAGCTCGGAAGATAGTGTGTCTGTACTGTTGGCCAACCTTTTCCGGTAAGCGCGCAGTGTTCGACAGAGACTCTCGGTAGAAGCACCAACACTTCCAAACTCATTCGTCGAGGGCTTGACACGAACTCGCACGTCGACCGATGATCGTCGCTTCGAGATCTGCGGGCTCCGTGGACTGGTGGGTGGAGATGGAGATCGATGGCGGTAAGATCGTCGCACTGTTCCTTGGACCAAAGAAGAGCCAGATGTTCGAAGATTGCGAGGTATAGTCGGCACTGGGGAAGCTTCTAAATTGGGTGTCTGAGCTAGGGAGAATTTCGAAAGTTTCTTTCGTAGCTTTGGTGACCGGTACCCTGTAGCAGTTGGATTGTCGTCCACGGGAGAGCGTTGAAAACGGGCTAGCTCGGACTGTGAGAACACGCGCCGCAGAGGTGGCTTGTTCATCAAAAGATCCTGGTTGCTGGGTGTACTCGGACCGAGAAGATCCATAGATTTGGACATGTCTTGCCGGTGAGGGGTCTTCAGTTCCAGATTCCACACAAAAATAGTGCCGTCCACAGCAACCGTGACAAGTGACCTTTGACTTCGATCTTCATTCTCTGGGTCCCGTGTTTGTACAAACGCGATGTCTGTAACACCCTCTGTATGCCCCCAATCACGCGCAAGAAGAGTCCCACTTTCTTCGTAAAGTCGAATCGATTTGTCGGTGTTGGATACTCCTCCTATCAAAGGAGAGCCCCAGGGACGTGGTATATGGACTAATGAGGACATGACTACGGCATCGCCCCCTTCGGAATCGGAAGCACGGAAAGCACTCAGTGATTGGCCATTTCGGATGTCGTACTTATGCACCTGGCGATCAATCGTCGACACCAAAAGGATATCCTCCTGGTCGACGTCCCACTCCATGGACACTGGCGTACTCTTCAGTATGATGGTACGTAGAATGACGAAGGCGGTGACGGTCTCGTTTGCCTCTTTTCGGGCGGCTAACTCGCGTACAACCAGTGTGCGATCTGAAGAGCATGACACTAGACGCTGTCCGTTCTTTGAGAATAATATCCCGGTAACAGCACCGACGTGCTCGTCCAACGTCTGCATTATGTTCCACTTGTTGTCTTTTCTCAGAAAGATCTGAGCGGTTCTATCACGAGCTGAGCAGGCTATGAAGTCAAAATCTTTCTCTTCAAAGATACCTAAAGAAGACCAAGTTAGTGGATGTCCAGATACACCAATATACACTCTTCAAGTTCACCTCCGAGTAGACACCTCAAGGCAGTTCGTATGTAGTGGTTTCCAGAAGACAAAATCAGGGATGGCAGGCCTATGGCAGGTCTATGGCAACGATATTGCCCTTTTTGAAAACTCCCATATATAATCAAGTCCATCGCCTCAACGTGACTCTGAGGTATACAACAGGGCATGAAAATTGAGAGTTAGAGTTACATACTTATGCCGGTTATCTCGTTGGCGTGAGCTTTGAAGTCGAATGCACTCATCTTTGTTTTGCAGTCTATGATCCTATATGAAGAAGTCAACCCAAGTGCACAGATGTTTCGGGAACGATTTTACCTCAATACGCCGTATCGATCTCCAGTTACGATGTAGCTAGCATCGATAGATGCTTTGACAGTCTTCAACTCGTTCACTTCGACCTCGGAATTACCGGCCTGTTCTAGATGCACCTGAATCACATCCTTGCAAAGGCCATCGCTGCCCCAGAAGAGGATGGACCCTCCTGCTGACCAGGTATAGAACGACGAGTCTAGTGTATTGGGATTCCCCAAAGCAGCTACTCCTAGCACAGAGTCATGCGCTGGTAGTTGTTGTACAATGTCGCCCACTAGTGACTCATTTTCGTCAGAAGATAAATGACACAGTCTGATTGAATGTTGAGAGTCAACTGTGACTAGATAGTCACCGAGAGCACCTATTGCCTCGATTTGATTCAAGTCATCGGTCAAATTGATTGTTGGAGACTCAACGCGGGGAGGCGGCGAGGGCGGCGGAGTTAACATTCCGATAGTGTCTGGCACATTCAAGGTCTTGAGCCCCCCTTGACTGCTGGCTAGGTGCAAGCGTCCTTTTGTATCAATTGCCATTGATGTTATTGCAAAGCCGGCTTGAGCAACTTTGGAAAATCGCTGTGCGCCATTGCTGTCATCTATGAGGCAGACATCGCCCTTGTCGGATGCCACAATTGCAGTAGATGAATTTACAGAAACGACACTAGTGAAGTTTGCTTCTAGCAAATTCTCCAGTAGACAGTTCCTTCCGTGCAAGGTTTTGTGCATACCATTGGATATGAAGGTCGCATCACTTTGGCGGACTTTGGAAGTTCGGGGTGTGGAGTTGGAGTCTTCTATTCTCCATACCTTGACATGTCTTGTGCCGACTCTGCAAACATCAGCCCTGCAAGAAAGTTTCTGCTTACATGTATAATTTTGCAGGGAGGTGGGATAGGATGAATCGGAAGTGGTACTTACGTGATCAGGCTCGAACCCATCCATGCCATTCGGTTGATGTTGCTTGTGCATTTGTTGCTTGCGTGCAGCGTAGCGGCTCCAGTTCGGGGGTTGATGTTCCATATGTATAGGAAACCGTCGTTGGACAAGCCTAAGCTGGCAAGATACTGAGAATCTGGGGAGAAGGCCAGACAGCACACACCAAATGTATGATCAGATAGTGAGGTCAGTGGGGTGTCGGACGGCGCATCCGCAGAAGTTGAGAATATCAGCACACGCGGCTTGTATCCGGTTTCTCCACAGGCCAACCATTTCCCATTTGGGGAAAATGAGACACATGTGGTTGCCTTGATCCTGTCTCTGACATTCCAGCTCCTGTTTCCAGGCGAATCTGACCATTCGACAGCGGGAGACCCCAGCGGTGAACCACCTATTCCGGCTTCGCGCAAGGTTGCAGATGAACGATTCCGGCTCTCGTTTGGAGTGGGGGTTGAGGGCCCGCCGTATACTGAGCCGGAGGGATTTATCGGGGTGGCGGCGGGTCGTGCACGGTAGAAGCGCTGGGAGACGCGGTGCTGGTCGTCGACGCTGGCGAGCACGGCAGCGGCGCCTGCGGTAAAAGCGAATACGGAGCCAGATGGCAGGGTATCGAAGGCATTGGAGGAGTTTGTGGTGGTGCCGATGACCTGCTTGAGGGCGAGGCTGGCTTCGGGACGGTTTGGCTTGATGGGTGAACGCAGCGGGGTGGTCTTGAAGGGTGAAGGTGACGATGGTGTGAGTTTGATGCTTCCGGGACCGCCCCACGCTGGGCTCATCATCCGGGGGTTGGATGGGGTGAGCGACATGGCGAGTAGGGATATCGGCGAGGTCGACGGCTGGCGAGATCAAACATTTCCACCGGATAGCATTGCAGTGTGGCGGTTTGCGCTTGCCGGAGAGGCGCCGTCGTTGGAAGCTTGACGCGCTATAGCGTGCAATTGAGGCGTGGAAGGCGCGCACAATTCAGCTTGGTGAGAGGCGCATGGGAGTGAAGATGTGTGTGTGTGTGTGTGTGTAGCTCAGGTTGCGGGCGCAGTGAAGGAGATAGATGACGAGGTTGAATAGTGATGGTGAATATGTAGGTAGGTAGTTGTGGGCTGGCGCGCAGGTAATTGCTTTGGGTATGGTCACCACATGGGGGCGGTGAAAAGCGATCAACAGGGGACCACAAAACAAGCGTCGGCTGCGTGTATGTATGTACAGTACATACAATAATGGTCCCAATTCTTTTTCATTTGCCTGCCCCAGACCATGTATCACCACAATTAGGTACATTATATACATCTTGTGCTGTTTCACCCTCCCGTTTCAGGCGCGCCTCGAGCCTGTCACTCACGCCTGGGGCTGTTGGAGGCTCGTTCCTGTTCAAACACCATGGATCCCAACCCGACAATTGCCATTGCTGCAAGGTCCCGCGTGCACCGCGTGCATGGTACGACCTTTGACCAGCAAAGGGCGGTTGCACAGACATGCTTAATTATATTAATACTTGGACCCTCGTCAGCATATGTACAAGAGTTAGCTTTGTACTACCGGCATCACTGGTATCACTGGTATGTATGTACACGTGGGGTCTCAAGAAAGAGAGAGAAGACTTGAAAGACTTGATAGTAATACAGTAGTTGGTTGGTTAGACTTGTCGAAACTTTGCGCATGAGAAACATGTCGGACTGAGGCAAGGGGCAAATGAGTTTCTTTAGGTTCAAGCACATGTGACGCGCTACTATCTTCATCGCATCCAGGAAGCGCATCATTCCGAGACACCCTAGACGTACGGGTACTGTCACTAGAGATCCAATAATATACCTACACAGTATGTAGCTCATGAGACGGAACAAGTCGGACCGTGTCAATTCGCCGTCCTTTACTTTTACTCTAGTCACCAGTACTCCCGTCATCGCAGTCGTTAAAGAGGGATGCTATCACGCTTCTCTGCATTAGATACATTCTGTATTATAATTGGAAGATTCCCAACCTCTGAGCATAGCCTGTAACATTCAGTATTCAATAGCCCGTAACATTTAGTATTCAATTAATCGTGTACACAGCCATCTTCAGAACACTGCCGAGTCTTGATGGAGGGACAGAGAGAGTTCCCTGCTAGACTTATCTACTAGGTACCTGTTAGTCTCGCATGTACTTCGGGAACAATCATGGGAGCTCTCGCCGCCCTGCTTTGAACCACAACTTTACATGTAATGTCCATTTTGAAGTTAATATTACAATATCTTGTCCTCAGGAGGGCGGCAAAGTTGAACTCACCTAAAACTGTCCAACTTTGCCAAACACCACCGAAATCAGGATGGATGACGGACTCTGACCAAGAGAGATGAGCATCTTGTTACAAATCAAACCAAATCTGATATGTCCGTAGAAAAGAGTTTTGAAAAGTCACTTGCTCTTGGGTTGTTGTGTCGACCCACGTGATGAAATTTTGCAGTCTTGGTGGTGTGCATGGCCGTGGTAGCTGCATGAGTCCTGTGTGTCACCATGACTGCGACTGAATTTAATTTTGACATTAAGATGCTCCGCTAGATGCGTATACATCAATTCCACCGATTTCCATTCATATCAAGCGACGACGCATGGACACTGACGAAGAATCAATCGATACCAACCAAAGTTCAACAGGTAATGAAATGAATGCCATTTCTAAAAAGGTCGCATACATCTGTGAAAAGATATCTCTACCTTCAGTAGTGTTTATTTAAGTATTCGTCCTTGAAAACAACGAGGCCTACGTCCTCACCCGCACGTTGTTGTAATGATTCGTGATCACGTGATCTCAATACATAATAGGCAGCTATAAGCGAAGCCCGCGGCCAGGATGATGAATAGGAAAAGTTGAGCCTCCGCGTCGCCGACAACGCTCGCCATTGCCCACCTCACAGCCAGCCTACACGCCCTCCCTGTAGGTCCAGCCACTGCCAGCTCTCTCGAGAGCTCTATCCATCTATATGTATGCCGTTGTTCGGCCGGCACTGCGGTCGGGGTCTACAGCAACACCCTTGATACAAATCCTCCGTTGTCGACGGTATCCCTCGCCCTTGAATTTGCGATTGCGATCTCGATCCTTCCATGCTACGCGCAGCCTCACGCAGACGCCAAATGCTCCTCCCAGCGCAAATAACGCCTCAGCGGACGAAAGCGATGTTGTCAAGAACGATAGCGCGAAGGCCGCGACGGAGGAGGCGGGGGAGCAGACAGATGCTGGCGTAGCAGCCGAGGATCTTGAGGTCATTGCACAAAAACTACAACGCTCTAGGGAGATGACGAGGAGATACACAGCCGCTCTGAGACGCACCCAACGGAAGAACCGCGTTCAGGATATGCCGCCTATTCATATCCCCGAATGGTTTCTGAAAACGAGAGTGGCTCTGCGGGAGGACTGTCCTCAAGATGTAGAGCAGGAAAAGACTGTTTCTCTGACGATCACGCATACGGAATCTGGAAAGCATGCCACTTGCTCCCTTCCTTTCTGGAGCTATGCGAGGGGCGTGAGTAATATATCTGAGATGGTACAAGCAATGTGGAGAAGCAAAGGGTTGACTGAGGAGCAAAGGAAAGAGTTTGCAAGAGACTTTGCTAAAAGAATAGGGGTTGCAGACGAGACTATCGTGAAGGCCTTGGAGCGAGGGGAAGAGCTGAACATACCCGATTTGTCCGGGAAGTCAATAGCCTTGTTAGAAACTTCGAGAAAAGCAGAATTTAATGCGTCGGAAAGGAGAGCAAATTCTTCTGTCAAGGGACCGGACGTCGAATCGGCCATGGACCCACAGGATGCAGCGTTTGCTCATGAGCAGGACAGGTCGGGGAGACGTATATCACCTCTGATACTTGCTGAAATCCGGGCCACCATTGCTGCTTCTCTTTCCACCAATCTTCCTACTACGGACTCGTTCCCCTCGTCGAAGACGAATCTTGTTCTCCATTCGCCCTCCGACGACAGCGAACCTCTATTAGTCAAGAGCATCTATGCAATCGCCGCTGAATTAGAGGCAGACGTCATAAGGCTACAACCGCAAGATATTGCACAGATTATTGGGGACTACATTGGAGAAGGACCCGAACCATCGCCGCATTCAATACGTTCATTGGGCTACGAAACATACAAATCGGGACCCGAATTCGGCAACGGGATGGAGGAATCAGCAAGCGAGGATGCTGTAGAAGATGAAGCGGATCCAAATGCGAATGTGCCCAGCTCTCCCGAATTCCTAGGAATGGCCTTTCCTGGTGATTTTGGTCGCAAACCTTTTGGACTCAGCATTCTTGCTAACGTCAAGGATGCAATCACACATCTCAAGTCGATGGAATCATTAAGTCCTCGTCAGGGTGAAGACAGTCCAGCAGATAGTCAGTCTCGAAATCAATCACAGAGCGAAGTGCAACTGGAAGACCTGAAGATAGCGACCTGCTTGGAGGTACTCATTGATTCCAACGAGTTAAAGCGAGCCCATGGATTGACTAGACACGCCGAAAATGCTGGTGCATCGCATGAAAATGATGGTGCATCGCATGAAAAAAGCGACGACCCGTCTTTCTTTAGCTACTCAATCACGTCAAGTACGGAGCTTGATTTAAGCTCATGTATGCCACCTAGTGCGCAGTCAGATTTCACGTTTACAGTGAATGTACAGCCCTTCGCGAGAACAACAAAAGGACGTCCCAAATCGACAATCATACACGTTCAAGACATCAAGGAGTTAGATGCTACGCAGTACGGCGGTCGCATTCTAGAGAAGCTCACAGATATTGTCCGTAGACGGAGACTCGCGGGCGAGCACATCATGATACTTGGCACTACTTGCTCGCTGGACCTCACCCCTGAACTTACCTCTGCTGGAGTTCATGGTCTACAATCTGACCACGCTGCAGAACCTTTCAGAGTCATCGTTGTTCCTGTCGCCCCTCTGGAGGTGCTCGGCGGTGCCGGAATATTGGAAGGCGTTCAACAACATGATGTAACAACTGCGATTAGAGCAAGAGCTTTCCAACAAAGGCCTCCTAGTGCACAGGATTTCAAAATCAAGAGCATCAACATGTGGCATATACGCGACATGCTGAGGCGCCTCGATCCCGTTGCTACAGAAGGTATGACATCCGAAGAGGAAGGTCTGCATAAGGAAGTTCAGTTTCGCCATGTCTTATCCAAGTCCTTCTACTGGGGGGTCATGAGTTACGACGAGGTGCATCGTGTGTCTTTAATCGCCCTTGGACTACATCTCACGGATCCCCACAGCACTCAGCTTAGCTGGGTTCATGTAACACTTGCAATGGGTCTCATGAGAGCCAGCGACGAAGTCAAGTGTGCACATGTGGCTCATCAAAAAGCTACGGAGACCGAGATAGCAAAGAGTAAACGAGCCCGATTTATGGAACAGATCGAGAGGCGTCAATCACAGCCAGGCGCTGATCGTCTCCAGAAACGTTCGGCTGTTAGAAATCTCGAAGAGCCTAATGCAGCCGCGCGTGCTATGCAGCTCACCCGCATTGCGATGAGTGCTACTCCGTATGAGAAACGACTTATGCCAGGTATTGCAAATCCCGATCAGATCAAAACGACTTTCGACCAAGTCCACGTCCCTAAGGAGACCGTGGAAGCTATCAGATCACTCACGTCTCTCTCACTACTTCGTCCAGATGCCTTCGACTACGGTGTTTTGGCTACAGAAAAGATCTCTGGTGCCCTACTTTACGGACCACCGGGAACGGGAAAGACAATGCTTGCCAAGGCCACCGCAAAGGAGAGCGGATCCACAGTTCTAGAAGTATCCGGAAGTTCAATAATGGACAAGTACGTTGGAGAAGGGGAGAAGAACGTCTCGGCCATTTTCTCACTCGCTCGAAAACTCTCGCCCTGCATCGTCTTCATCGACGAGGCAGATGCAATCCTTGCGTCGCGAAACTCGGGCCGCGAGCGAACATCACACAGGGATATTCTCAACCAGTTCCTGAAAGAGTGGGACGGTCTGAATGATCTCTCTGTCTTCGTCATGGTAGCCACAAATCGCCCCTTCGACCTCGACGATGCCGTAATCCGGAGACTGCCAAGGCGGCTGCTAGTGGACCTGCCCACGCAAGAAGACCGAAGGGAGATCTTGAAGATCCATCTCAAAGGCGAACAACTGGATGAGTCTGTAGATCTCGAGGACCTTTCCAAACGAACACCGCTATACAGCGGTAGTGATCTCAAGAACGTCGCCGTCTCAGCCGCTTTGGCCTGTGTCAAAGAGGAGAACGAGAACGCCGCCATTGCTGCCGCGAAAGCCGCATCAGAGGCAGAGGCAGAGGCAGAGGCAGAGGCAGAGTCACAAGCAAAGGCCGCATCAGAAACAGCCGGCGAAACCGACACCTCGGCCACAGCCACAGAAACGAAAGCAAAGTCCGAAACCCTAGCTACAGAAGCGGATACCGAAGAACCGACCACAGAGGAGGATACAGAAACATCCAATCCAGCGACCGAAGAGAAAGAATCCGAAGATCCCGGAGCGACTGCCGCAACGATAGCCCAAGTCGAAGCCCTGTTGACCAAAGCAGAAAAAGCCCTCAACCTCACCCCCTCAACGACCCCCCCACCACCATCGCAGGTTTCGCCCCCTTCCACCCCGCCACGCCTCGTCCGAGGCCAGAAATACACATTCCCCGAGAGGCGCATACTGCACGCACGTCACTTCGACGCCGCACTGCTGGACATCAGCGCCAGTATCAGCGAAGACATGGCCAGTCTCGGTGCGGTGAAGAAGTTCGATGAGCAGTATGGCGATCGAAAGGGTAGGCGGAAGAAGAATGCCTATGGATTCGGGGTCCAGGAGCAGAAGGAGAGTAATGCGCGGGTGAGGGGGTGATTGCGTGCAATGCAACGTTTGGAAGTAGTGATTGAGGGTTTGAAAATAGACGACAGATCGAGTGCCCTGGACTGGAATGGGGGTAAACAGTGTATTATAGAATATTTTACATGGGCAGAATTTTGACCTTGCATGAAATGACAGTCCTTATGTGTGTGTGTTTAGGATCAAGTTGGACTTTGTCCTATCCGACCAATAGCATGAGCAAGATACGATTTGGCTCCGGACAGGTTGGGTTAGTGAACACAACAATAGACAAGAGAAGGCAAGGTGACTTTGAAGGTGGCCAAGACGTGTGCAGGTGGACATTGGGAACTCGAGGCATTTTTCTTGAATAGTGGTACCCATATAATTAGCATACATAATAAACGCCTGGAACACCATCGCATATGCGTCTGCACATCTAAAGCCATGTTCCGTCCACCTATATCATATCAAAACGCCGATATGAGCCCTTACGGCCCCATGTGCGATTCCATTTGAATCTTGTCCGCCATCCCGGCTTCCCTTAATCGCTCCTCAACATGCTCTCCACTAGATCACCTAGCGGACCCCAGAAGTCCTTGCTTCCATTTGCCAACCCATGTTCATCGATGAATAAGACATAGTGCTTGAAGCTCGTATTTAGATGCGGCTCAAGGCCCAGCTCGATGACGACGGGATAGTGGTGGCAATAAATGTGAGCGTATACCCGGTATAGGCGCTTGAAGATGTTGCGGAGGAGCGAGGGGAAGGTTTTGGGAAAGGGCACCCCGATTCTTGAAGGGAACATCTGCTCGTTGTCGATGTTGCTCTGGACCCAGGCCATCAGGTGCTCGATGTACTCGGGTGCGGGCATCTTGGTCGGCCTCTTGTAGTTCTCCGCGTCTTGCCAGAGGTATTCGAATCTGCAATATGTGAGCATCATCTCGAGAAAGTTGGGGTGAGATGCTTACTCGTCTGTAGCTTTCATCTCCGGGCAGCTCTGTGGTGAGCAAAACTCGGTGATGGAACCGTAGAGGAGGTTGATCTGATTGTAGAAGTCGACGACTGTACACCTCTCATTAGCTTACATCTTTTCCATCTCGGGTTATAAGAAAAGCTCACCATTGACGGCCAGCCACTCGTCCTTGTCCTCGCCTTCGGGCAGTTTGACCGCTTTCCTCAAGCTGCCACTGCCCAATGTAGCCTCGGCATATTGCTTGAGCTGCCAACTGCTCGTCCCCCGATTCGATTTCTGTGGCTTGAAGGGTGCTCGAGTGCGCGGATTACTAGAGAAGAGAGAAGAAAGTAAGCTTATGCCTGGAAAGTAGCTATCGTTCCGCGGTATGTGTGAGCCCCTCGGTCCATTGGAGTTCTTCCGAGAACAGCCAGTAACGTTGCCTGTTAGATCGGGTGTGACCGGGGAGGAAATGCCGCTCGGAGCCAGTTTATAGGAGTAGTTTGGGTACTCGCGAATTAGAGATCTTCCATTGTCGTAGAGGATCCCACTAGGAGCGCGCGCAGCGCGTCTCCGATTCTCTGAAGCGGACTTTGGTATGCCATCTGGGGTCTCGTAGGCGCGAGACTTTCAACCCAGCCATCTGCCCGTTCGGCTCAGAGGACTTTTTCCGTGAGTGTATGCTGTGTGGTCGAGTGTATCCATTCCAAGGTTCATGCAGCTCTGGCTCTGGGCGAAGTTCGAGATGGGCTGGACGGGCTTTGGTTTCGCGTGTGAGGAGAAAGCTGGAAGAGGAAGCGAACGCACATTGTAGTTATGAATCCTGACATGCTGCCCAGCTGCTGCGTCTCCGATTTATGGGTGGGTCGTCTCGCGCGCAGTCTAGCCGTGCATTCCGACGGTTAGCGGGGTGATTAAGAAAGGGATTGGAATGTACGAACCGAAATAAGTAGTGGAATTTGGCAGAATTCGATCAAAATGGGTGGCAAGCGTAGACGGTGTGTATTTGGGGGTGAGAAGGCGAAAGAGAGAGACAGAGAGAGAGGGAGAGAGAGATTGATCGGTAACGCTTGAGATGCTTGAAGCTGCTATGACATGGATTGGCGCCCCACCAAGGATAAACATGTGGCGTTTGATGACTAAGCTCCAACAGCCACAGCCTCACGTGATCGAGTCGCGCATCAAAAACTTGAGCTCAATGGCGACACGCTGGTTTCGGGGTTCGTCGGCTAGATATCACGGTACATGAGAGCAGGGTTAATGAAAAAGAATGCGAACTATCAACTTGTGCGTCCGCTCTAGGTCTAATCTAGGTCCAAGAATGCAGGTCTATGAGATGCCCAGAAGCAAACTTTTGGTGTGAGAACCCTGCAATGCAATCGATCGTGCTAGCCCCGCAATAACACCCCACTATCAAAACCTCTCGAATGAGTCCGAGTCTATTTGCCGTTCGCTGGATTCTTCCCAAAATAGCCCCCATTTTCTTCACCGTTCCGCTTGCCATTGGTCGACCGCTCATCGGCAGCCCCGTCGAGCGAGGTTTCAAACTCTAGACTATCAACGTCACCAGAGTCGCCGCTCTTCACTCGCTCGAGCTGGTCGCTGACATAGGCAGCAGTCTTCAAATCCATCTCCGCCTTGTGCTTGAGACCTTCCTCGTCAAGATAGCCAATGGAGTTGCTGCGCTTGATTGGATCGGTTATTTCATCATCATCGCCGTCCGTGGAAGCATAATCACTACGGTATCCGATTGATCGGGTCGTGGAGGACCGGCGGAGGTGAAATGGCTTCTTCGGCCTTCCTGAAGTAATGAACATGTCATCAAAGTAGTGTGCGGCAGCGGTGGTCGGTGTACGTGGCGTCTGTGGTAGTCGACAAGTTATACTGGAGATTGTTAGCAACCACGTTTTACACAAGAGGCGTAAGGGTCAAGGGTCAACTTACCCAGTGTCATGGATCATCTTCGCAATCAGACCTGTCCATCCACACTGGTGTGTCGCTCCCAAGCCGCGGCCGGTATCTCCATCGAAGAATTCGTGGTACCACATGTAATCCTTCCAGTTCGGATCATAATCTAGCATGTCATTTCCATCGTTGATGGCCCTCCGGCCATCGTCTCCACGAGTGAATAGATGCTGCAGGCGATGCTGCAGCTCCTCAGCTACGTGACCGAGATGCATATAATCTCCTGACCCAGTTGGGCATTCGATCTTGAAATCAGACCCATAGTACAAGAAGTATCTCTGACAAGACTCGATGAGCAAGAAATTGGTAGCCATCCAGATGGGCCCACGCCAATTGCTGTTACCCCCGAAAAGGCCGCTGTCCGAGTCACCAGGTATATAGCTGACTTTGAAAGTTTGACCGTTGACGTCCATGGAGTACGGGCGGTCCTTGTGATATCTCGACAGCGATCGGATACCGTGATCCGCCAGAAATTCGTCTTCGTCCAACATCTTGGTTAAGATTCGCTCGAGGCGGTCTTTGTTAACCAAAGAGAGCAGCAGGCGATTATCTTTACCACGCTTCTTCATCGAAGCAATGTTGCGTTCAGCAGTATCGCCTCGGTTGTTGATGAACCATTCCACTCGCTTCTTGAAAGCGGGGAATCGATTCAAGACCTCGGGCTCCAGCGTCAATGTCGAATATAGAGGAATGAGGCCGACAAGGGATCTAACGGGCATCTGATGACTCCATGGGCCACCCCAAGAGATGGCATCGTAGTAGAAACCGTCTTCTTCGTTCCAAAGTGGCTTCGCTTCTCCACCAGTGCGATACTGCATGGCTTCGCTGATCAAGATGAAGTGCTCAAAGAACTTGGAGGCCATGTCTTCGTATATGGAACGACGTTTGGCGAGCTCGAGGCATATGTTGAGCATGTTCAAACAGTAAAAACCCATCCAACCGGTGCTGTCGGCCTGTTCAAGAATACCTCCAGTTGGTAAAGGCTCTGATCGATTGAAGACTCCAATGTTGTCGAGACCGAGGAAGCCACCTTCGAAGACGTTACTGCCATTTGCATCTTTCCGGTTGACCCACCAAGTGAAGTTGAGCAGGAGCTTCTGGAATACGCGTTCGAGGAAGTCAAAGTCCTCCTTGCCATACATCTTGCGCTCGATTTTGAACACCCGGAAGAGGGACCAGGCATGAACGGGTGGGTTGACGTCTCCAAAGTTCCATTCGTACGCGGGCAGCTGTCCGTTGGGATGCATGTACCATTCTCGCGTAAAAAGATCAAGCTGCTTCTTGGCGAGCTCGGGATCAATCATGGCGATGGGAATGCAATGGAATGCGCTATCCCATGCAGCAAAAAAGGGATACTCCCATGAGTCCGGCATTGACAAAATATCGTCGAGATACATGTGTTTCCACTCCTTGTTGCGAATGGCTTTTCGGTTCGGTGGTGGTGGAGGCATTCCCGGGTCGCCGTTCGCCCATTGGTCCCAAATGAAGTGATAATACTGTTTGCACCAGAGCATACCAGAAAAGGCCTGGCGCTGGATGTTTCGCAAGTCATCGGCCATGGGAAGTGGACTGACTCGCAAGTAGAACTCATCAGCCTCAGTACGACGCTGCTCAATGATGTCGTCGAAAAGTTCTTCGTCAAGATAGCCTTCGTATCTCCTCGAAAGCCTAAAACGCACGACGGCACACTCGCCAGGAGGAACACCGTTATCCTCGTCGAATGAAAACCATGCGGCACACTTGGTACCGAGGCCGTCCGGATTGACTGTGCCTGCTTGCTCATTGACAATGCGGCGATGGAAGCCATCTTTGACGTATTTGGATTTGTTCTCTCCGCCCCAGATGGCCTTGTAGTTTGTCTCGTTCTCGGTGAAGAGAAGATGAGGTTGAACATCGTCGCCGCTCGATCCAATGCCCGGGGACGGTGAGAGTTGGAGATACCGCTCTCCGAGTCGGTGGTGCTTCGAGTGGGCTGTGGTGGCGCCGATTTTCCGTATTGAAGGCTTGGGTGTCTTTGCAGGATCCTCATGGCCCCATGCCCAAGTGTTGCGGAACCACATCTGGGGCACGATGTGAAGCGGGGCGGCTTCTGTTCCGCGGTTGTAGGCTGTAACGCGGAACAGCATCTCTTCGGGATCGTCGGCTTCCTTGGCGGACTCGATGAAGATGTCCCAGTATCTGTCGTCATCGAATGTGCCAGTGTCGACGAGATTGTACTCATTTTCGGTCTTGGACCGCCTGGCGTTCTCTTGGATGAGGTCATCGTAGGGAAATGCGCGCTGGGGATACTTGTAGAGGTACTTCATGTAGGAGTGCTATGATGGTGGTTAGTGGTGTCAATGACAATGCACAGAAGGGATTCTCACGGTTGGTGTGTTGTCCAGATGAAAGTGGCACTCCTTGATCGACTCTCCATGGTTTCCCTGTGGATTCGAGAGGCCGAAGAGGCGCTCCTTGAGGAAGTCACTGGTACAGTGTCAATTGAAGTGTCTCCCAGCACGGCTCCACAAGCATACTCTTTTTCATTCCAGAATGAAAAGGCAACGTTCTGCATGCCGTGTGAGTCGCATACACCGGCAATGCCGTCTTCACCCCATCGAAAGGTACGCGTCCGTGCCATATCATGGGTGAAATCTGGATGTGAGTTAGAGACGAAGAGCTATCATTGGCAATGATGGGGGGGGGACTTGCGACTCCATGCGTCTCCATCGTGGCTGCAAAAGCCAGTCAGTACAGCCAAGTCGGAGGGGGGTTTATGGGAGGGCTCACGAGTAATCTTCGCGCACTGTACACAGTTAGCATGAACCAGTGGGATGCCGAGGGAGAGAACTGACCAGTCGCCCACTGCCTCTCGGCAACGTAGGGACCCCATTTCTTCCAGTAGTGGGTGCGCTCTTTGTCCTGCTTGAGGCGCTTCTCCTCCTCGCAGAGGTATACCTGATTCGCAATAAGAACCATGGTTCAGACTAGGGTGTTAGGGTTGGAGGTATCAATGCACAGTGTGAGAGGTATGCTCGCAGGTAATGAAGGACTGAAGAATGTGCGTAAGTAGTGAATCAACGAAGAAGAGGTGGGATAGATAAACAACGATTGGAGTAGGGAATGTAGTTGGACAAGAGGATGGTGTTTTCGCACAGGACTTTTTAAAAAAAACTGGAGTGGAGGAAACAAAAGACAAGAGAGGGTAGGTAAGGAAAGAGAGGGTGAGAGGAGCAGTGGAAGGGGTTTTGAGGGCTGGCGTTGGTGGCTCGATGGCTCAGGAAGGTGTGGCAGACGCGAAGGCGACAAATGCATGCAGAACTCGCGATGCACGCACACAGGCACGCACACAGGCACGCACTCACTCTGCTGTGCTGTGCTGTGCTGTGCTGTGCTGGGCTGGGCTGGGCTGGGCTGGGGCGTCTGATCTATGTCATAGGGCCCGTGTCTCGTTGTGCCGCTTGTTTGCTTATCGGCGCAGGACGCGCAGGTCGGCGTTCTCTCAACTGATTCTAAATCCATGTACCTATATCGTAGTAGTAATAGCTAATTCCTCAATAAATTTAATACAGTACATACGTCTCAGTCTCACCGCTCCCCACCACATTATTTATAACATTGAAATGTCCGGACTCGAGTCCCCGCGGAAAGAATCCCGTATTCTTGTTTGTTTGGTGGACAAAATTACATATGTGTGTGTGCGAGTCTAGAACTGCAGGCGTAAATTGTTGAATGGCAAACTGCCACTGGCGGCTCTAGAAAATAACAGGGATGATGATAATAATAAGAGCTCTGACATTGATAATACCAAAGGCACAAAAGGCTACAAAGGCGTGAAAGGGTAGCTGCGGCATATGTATGTACAGTATGCGGGACAGGCTGATGGAACAAAACTCAACGGGAAGTTGAACCCCCGAGCCAATCAAGGAGGGAAGGTATGCCTGGGACACTTGTCCACACTTGTCCACACTTGTCCACACTTGTCCACACTAGTACACACTAGTACAAAGGGTAACTAGTAGTATCACACATTCGCATCTTTGGCGATATCGGAAAGGCATGATGAATTCCATCATGTTTACTTAACCAGCATTCCCCTGCCCTCAATTACAGCACGTCTATCCATGGGCCCGAGCATGTTTGTAATTGCCACTGCACCAACATTAGCTAATATTCGTACCTTGTACATCTATTTCACGAGGCAGATAATCCTTGCACATTATTATCAAAACGCCGTCCTTCCCGTCTTGACCGTCTTCAACACGCCCTCATCCGCCAGCTTCTCAATCATGTTATACAACACAAAATCGCAGCCTCTCTTGACCACCATGTTGATAGTCACTGGAACCATCTCCTCGTGAAAAGTCACATTCGAGAAATAGGGCACCTGACCGATGGGAATCGTGAAATCCGCACATCCGAAGATTGGGCAAATGTTTGCGCCCGTGATTTTCGCCGTCTTCGGAAGCACTGCCAGGTACGAGGCATCGGGGGAATCATTCAACCCCTGCTCGCGAAATGAAGGGAGACCTCCCGTGCCGATATCGTACAGCATGACCGATTCCGAGCAAGATTCGGGGGTGCTGTATTGAAGCTCTTTCTCGTACCATTCCACGCCAACATTCTTCATGGCCTGCGCTTCCACGTAAGCAGCCAGGTTAGTCCTCGACTCGTTGAACGCTCTCCAACCTGGCCGACGAGCCGGGTCAATGGGTGGGAAACGGCCTTCAAATAAGGAAGCCCAAGTCGAGACAAGCCTACGACCAATGACATCCCAGGCGCTCCAAGTGTTGATGACCGTCGTTGCGGCTATCAAGGTAGTGAGATTGCTAGCCACGGGATCCGTGAAATTTTGAATCGTCGCAGTGAAGTTGAACTCCTTCACAGTCATGTTGAAGATGCGAGCTAGATTGCCAATGAATTCTTGCAGGATGGGTTCAGCGGCAGAGTTGTTAAGGGGTAAGTAGTCGATGGGATACAGGATTGTTTTGGGGAAAGCGTCCGTGTCTGGGACCACTAGTGGAGAAAGGCCTGTTACAGAGACATTTTGATGGAGACTGGCTGAGTACCACGCTTTGGCGAATTTGATCCATTTGTATGGGTCGCGAGAGAAGACTCCGGCTGTGTCGGTCGCTCCTCCAAGAGGCAGCACTCTTTCGAGAGAGATCATTCCCTGACTAGGGCGCTGACTGACTATCGTGTTAGTCCAGCTCAAAAGCAACCGACAGACCTCTCTACTCACCCATAAGTACCCGAGACGGCTGCAGGACGACGCATCGAGCTTCCGGTATCAGAACCAATTGCGTAGTCTAGCCAGTCATACGCCGCGATCGAGCATCCTCCGCCAGACGAAGAGGCCGAACATGTCAGCCATCCGTCCCCTCTCGGATTGAACGGATAGTGCTCGTCCTGCCACTCCCATGGATTCGCACCCGATGCAAACTGTGCGAGCTTCTGTTTTCCGACCACAACACCGCCGAGGTCGAGAATTTGCTGTACAGATGGAGCTGTACCGTTGGCTATCGGGGTGATCCGTGCCCAGGCCTGCGAACCGCCTGAAGTCTGAAGGCCCTTGACATCGTACAGATCCTTAATTGCTACACGTTCTCCGGCGAGAGGTCTATCATCGCCCCAATAATAGATTCGGGATGGAACCCTACAAAGAATTTAGCGCACGGTTTCGACGAGAGCTCAGGTGTGACTTACGGGATCATGTTGTGCCACGATTTTGGCAAAAAGACCCCGAGGGGAGAATGGTTGTCCAGCCCATCATTCGTGTCGTATGCACCAAAGAGAAAAGTTCGGTACGTGTCTTCATATAGCCGGTACACCGAAGCAAGGCTGACCGAATTCGAACCAACGGTTGCGAGATATGGACCAGCGGAGAGCTCAGCCGAAGCCTTGATTGAGATGGTAGAGAATTTACCCTTCCCAGAGACACCAGCTAGGAAGACCATGCTGGTGTTGTAAGAGGCCAAGTATTCGATTGCCGAAGCGTCCAATGATGCTTTGACTGTCGAGGAGATATAAAGACCGTCCAGGAAGTCGGTGGAGAAAACATCGTCGTTGTCCAAGTATGATGCAATAGCGCTCTCTAATGTAGCTTTCGTAATAGACGAGACGTTGGTCTTGACTACCGTGACGGGGATGGCAGCTGTTGACGTCGAGGGTTCGCAGGTAGCTTTCAGAACGGCCTTTGGATGCTTCGTGTTCGCTAGGTACGACACTTCTCCTAGCTCAAAGATGGCATCCCCATACGGATTGTTTAGCACAAAAGTATACGGATTCCTCTTCACGATGGGGGTGGCGGAGACGGAGATGGACACAGAAACTGTAGCCCAAAGCGACACTAGAAATCGACCGGCCATCTTGAAAGACCTGCGCGCTGCCCTCCCAATTGGCCGCTGTGGCCATTTTTATACACCCGAAAGACCGACATCGCTGCGGGACCGATAGTCGTGACCGATAATAAGAAGAAGATAACGAGGCCTGCGGGAGTGTTCAAAGTGATTTGTTGATGGTGGCTCGGACTCCTGCCCGTGCTCAGGTGGCTGGAAACCGAGCTAGCGTAAGCGATATGTCTTGGCATGGAGTGGAGTAAAAAGGAAAACCAGGATACCAGTTCTTGTCTTATCGTAAAGTGGCATGTTGTTAGTAGTCATCGTTTCGACGGGCGTTATACAGTAGTTTGACATCACGTGTGGTTGAGACTTGTCGAATCATGTAAAGCAGTGGCTAAAAGTCGATATGATGAGCTAAGAGACAAACAGGGACATTTGTAAAGGTACGAACTGACTGGTTGATACAGGGGTGCTTAACAAACTTCGATTGATCATCTTGCCATTTATCTAGTATCCCCCTCACCTGTGTTGTACAAATTGTATTAGTCCATCCCCTAAATGCGTGTAGCAACTGTTTAATTACTTCTCGCTTGGTCCTCTCGAGACGTCGGTGAGTGTAGATCTTTGCTTGTCGCGCCTGGAAGGAGGCAGCACCGTTGCTTGGCATGTTATCCGCTATACTTGAGAGTAAAGGGAATCTGCGCATGGAGTAAAGACAGATGATCAGCGGATAGACCAAGCGACGCGCCGTCACTGGCCTTGGGGATAGGGAAATGAGTGAGTCAAGGTGGAGGCGGGACTGGAGCGAAAATTGTGGGTTCCACCAGAAGGGGAGCAAGACCTTGATGACAATTCGTGGGCCTAGGACGCATTGTGAGGATGAGAGAACTACATATGATTTGGGAGTGGTGATGATGAACCTCATCCCCCTCGGCCAGTTGATTCCTCGAGACTTCCTTTCAGACCGACAACCTTTCATTCCTAAACTTCCACCAGACAGGCGGCCCGCGTGAGTGCTTCGATCCAAACTTCTGGCTAAAATCCCTCATTTGGCCAACATACCAGAATTCCATACTCTTTTGTTCCTTGGTATTAAAAGAAGAAAAGCACCACGTATATTAGACGCTGTCACAACATTCACCTTTGCGAGAGTGGTTGACTAATCGACAGTGCCCATTTTTTCGCTGCCGACGCATTCCGTCAGAAATTCCCAGTATGATGTATCCTACCCTGGTAGCTTTTTTTCCAAGCTGGGCAGCATAGTGACTGGTTAATGGTCGGCCGATGTACTCGGTCGCCAAGGTCCGCCCGCGACTAACTCAAACGAGCTCTGGCCTGCGGTGAGCGCCGAGTGGGCCCCACCCACTCTTGATCGGAAAGATAAAGGTCCAGTCCAAGGAATCAATTGTTTCCCTTCCAGTACAGAACTTTGAACAACCTCGAAATCATCTCAACATCATCAAGATGCCTTCTGCCGTCCAAGTCCAGGTGCTCGAGCCAAAAATCCAGTCAGTGTCGTAGAATCCGAGTAAACTAATATGGGGAGCTAACATGATACTGATGCAGAGTCCCATTGCTCGAGCAGAGATTCGCTGATCTGAAGAAAGCATTGGTCAAGCCAGAGCACAAACAAAAGGTCATTGAATCCTACGCGCAGTTGTGTAAAGTGCTTGAAAATGAGGCCAATTTCATCGCCAAAAATGGCCCCTCGATGGTGCCAGAGATCGACTTCCAGGAGGTCAAGAATAATGGTATGTGTCGAACTGCCTTTTGCGGGATCTGCGTCTGATCTTATTTATCAGGTGGTAAACTTCCAGAAGACTTTGCAAACCTGGTCCGAGACCGTGGCTGCGTAATTCTCCGTAATGTTGTCCCAGAAGAGCAAGCCACGCAATGGGAGAAAGAGCTCATCGAATATACCGAACGCCATCCTGACATCGGCGGTAATCCACCCAATAAACCACAACTTTGGAATCTCTGGTGGACAGCTCCGCAAGTACAAATCCGAAGTCATCCTCGGGTCATAGAAGCCATGGGTTGCGTGAGTCAATTGTGGAAAGTAAATGATCCCACGCTGCCAGTCGATCTCACGAGCCAGGTTGTATACCCTGACAGGTTCAGAATTCGTAATCCTTCCAAGGATGCAGAGTACACCCTCCCATACCATCTGGACAGCGGAGCTATCGAAAGGTGGGAAGACCCCGTAAACAGGTCGAATTTTAGTGCGATATTCGAAGGCAACTGGCAAAAGTGGGATGGTTGGGTTGCTGATAAGAGAATCGAAGCACAGTCAGACATGTACCAAACGGGAAGCTCCTGCTCGTGCTGGAGGTCATTGCAGGGTTGGCTGTCGTTGGCCCATTGCAATACTGGAGACGGAACACTCCGAGTGCTGCCAAACTTGAAGGCTTCGGTAGCGTATATGATGCTACAACCTCTCTTCCACTCTGGGCAATTCGATGATACGCAGCCAACATTTCCTGGCGCGATTCCTGGTAGCACCCAATTCAGGCCAACAACCGAATTCCATCCACATCTAGCACTGGAGAAGTCCGTCATTGGTATTCCACCCGTTCGACCTGGAGACTACGTATACTGGCATTGCGATCTAATCCATGAGGTCGATAAGTTTAATTTCGGGTCGCGCAACTCGAGCGCCGTGTATCACCCGTGCAGTCCCCTCACCCCGTACAATATTGACTCCGTGGTTTCGACCCGGGATGCCTTTAAGACGTGTCATGTTCCACGTGATTTTACTGGAGCGTTTGCCAAAAGATTGGAGAAAGACCATGCGGACCACGGTGCAAGGCTTGAAAACGTCCTGACTGAGGAGGGATTGAAGGCTATAGGATTGAAGAAGTTTGATGTTGACGAGGAAGGGCTGAGTGACGGACAAAGAGAGGTTCGCAGGCTGGCAAATGCAAAGCTAGGATTCGTTTGAAATGGTTATCGAGTATATGTGCAGGCTTCGAGGAAGGTGCAGCCCAGCGCTAGGGGAATGCAATTCGATAGCTGATCCAGAATTTCTCGTTTGTTTCGTTACCCCACGGGGTTTTTGTAGTGTTTGGGTCCCTTCGTTCCGTCGCGGAGCTCCCTCGGTGATTGCCGAATAGCTCTTCGAGGATGAGGTTGACACGCCCTAGTGCAAATTGCGCAAACTCAGCACTCTGACAGTCCTCATCTTCATTCACTAGTAGTTGCAGTCGCGCGTGAAATTCAAGTAAAGTTGTTCGTCTCTCATTGAGAATGATCTCACTGGTACTCGATAACACTAGTGATATAAGAAGGGAGCCAATCATAGAAAGACTACCTTTGTTGTAATTTAGGCAGAGGCCAGAGACTGGATGTCGGAGGCGCGAATCAAGTATGTTGAATAGGGTTTGCGTGATGGTGTGGTATATATCCTCAATGGTCGTGTCGTGGCTGTCTTGCTCGACAGACATTTTAGATCCGAGTATTGCGCGTTGGGTAGATAGCTCAATTGTAAGAGCTGTGAGATGAGCCGTATAATGATATGCGTGTGCATTAGTCCCCGAAGCAATTCCGTGGGTTTCTCTCCAGACCTGTATTTTGTCTTTGATGAGCCTGCCCTTTTGCAAAGCCACTTCCCTCTTCATGGTCTGGAAGTTCGAACGGACGGAATAAAAGCTGTCCAACAGATCGGAAAATATGAGGGCAAGGTTCGTCAATGCAATGAATGCATTAGCCCATGATACACACTCAACTTCCATCCTACCATCTTCGTCAGCGAAGTCTTTGAGTTGCAAAGGCTCGACGTTCCAATCATCCCATTTGATATGCGAAGGTCTTCCAAGCCAGTGTGCCATGGTCTTCTCGTGGAGCAAAACAGCCCACCACAATATGCGGCGGAGTTTTCGCTCCTCGGGAATGATAGACCAGCCAGATGGATCGATATGCAGACCAATATCTTGCGCCATGCCCGTGAGCAGAGAAGTGGTGGACCAGATTCCGGGATAATTCGGGGCACGGTTGAATCGCGCGGGTAACTGTGTGTAGAGAAGTAGAGCTTGGATAACTTCCAGGTTCGGGGTCCGGGCCTCGAAAGTCAAGCAGGAGTATATGTAAGGGTGGAGGGCGTGCTGGTCGATCAATGGGAATATGCACCGGTGAGGTATGTGCCAAAACGCCGAGCCGTGCAGATAAACCAGAGCTAGAAGGGAAACAGGTAAACAGGAGTTGGCTCGCTTCTTTTCGAATGTAGATCTTGACTCGAGGACCGGGAAAGATGTATGCACATAGGTGAAATATAGATCAACCAGCTCCGTTTGGTGGGGAGTGAAGACTGCTTCAATGTGATCGTATTCGTACATGTCCGCATGGCCATCAAGATGGTGACTAGGATAAACAATCATATACGCCGAGTCTTCCTGGGCTTCTACTCTCCAGAATAACTGTCTGTCGTTCCCGAAGCAATCGAGTTGATCGTATACTAGATGGCGGAGAAGTGAAGGGCCTTGATCACTACTGATACCAGAGTACAGACAGGTACGATCGTGCATGGATGTACTAGAGTTGAAATGCTCAGAGCCCGGCTTGATGTGTTTTTCTGTTATCAAGTAGCGAGGACCAATTCGTGCCAGAAAACTTAGATCGATATCATCCAGTTGAAGAGGCGTAAATGGCGGGTTAGGAGCAAGAGCAAGCTCCTCGGAGAGTCCGCTCCTCTCACGTTGGTCATGATTGATGACGGATTCAACTACCTCGTTTTGCAGCAGTGGTGACGGTTCCAGCGGGCTTATGATCTGATTGTTAGTCCTACTTCTGTGTTTTCGAGCTTTCGGCTTAGTCAAGAAGGTGCAAGGAGTTTGTCTGTGTTTGCATAAGGAGCAGTAGTCCTCTCCCTCATTACGCACTTCATTCGTCAGTCTCCCGAAGTTTTTGATCAAATGCTACGCATTCTACAACTCACGTACTGCATGCTATACGCCTCGTTCTACAAGCATCACAACTATTCTCGCTATCAATTTTATACCGAGACAAAAGCGGACATCTCCACCTACGGCTTGATGGCCTTAGAGCGATAGGGGCGCGATGCCATGACTGATTTGGCCGCAGGCCGGATGCCGCGGATGCTGAGGAGCGGCCGGGAAGGACTTGAGGTGTAGATGTTATGCGGTCTTTTCACTTGAGTGAGTTGGAACGAAGCCCCACCTCTCCTTCCATTCCCCTGATCGATGAGAAGAGAAGAGGACAATCAAAGAATTTCGATGCTAATGGACATGAGACGAAACGCCGCGGGCTTCTCCTGCCAATGGGGTGCTACTGGCTTGGCGGAGCTCGGTTGGACTGGCCGTGGGGGCTGAAACCTAAGCCTCAAACTCCTCAAATTCATTCGCTCTTCAGCTATCTAAAACAACATGGACAGCACGAACACAACTAAAATATACACGAATATTTCGTATGTTCGGACCTACTAGAGCCGGGGTGGTGGAATACCTGTTTCCTAGGCATTTCGCTTTTGCCTTGCAAGAAACATCGGGCCAAGCGATACTCAACCCTATTCCGACACTTCAACGTATTGCAGAAGAGTCACGCATGCCGGGCATAGAACCAGAACGCCACATTTCTGTGTTTTCCAGGTGGATTGTCTTAACTTTGTTTTTCAAGATTCATGAAGATGCCAGATGGGACTTACAGCTTCTGTCATTGCTCCACACGGGAAGCATGGCACGTTGGTTTGACTGGTAGATTTGTATATATACATTACCTGTTGAGTCTTCCATCACATACGACCATAGGACAATGAATACAAGGCTTCCCGTTCGCTCAGCCCTATTTAAGCATTGTACCGGCGGACTAGTAGTCAAGTGGGTGACCATTGGCGAATCCCTGCTGTTGTATGTTTTTGAACCTTTTTTTGCCCAGTGAACGAAAATTGAGCTATTTATTACATACCAGTGAAGATAGAAGATATCTGCTCAGAAGTTCTCTTCTCCTTTACCAAAGCTTCTTTTTGGGACGTAAAACTAGTTGGTAGACGGATGTATAAGGAACGAAAAACTTCCTACTCATAAACCATGCCTGGTAACAATCCATACGCCCGGACATTTCATTTCTGTCTCGGAGGCCTAAAAGAAAACTGTCTGTGGTTCATGCTTCCTCTCCAGCCCTAGCTCTTTTATGGATGTTTCTCTGTTACACTAAATATTAAAGTATCATGAGAGGGTTTCACAAACAAGCTACAGACCTAAAAGATGTGTGGACAAAACCGATGTTCTGGTCCTTTACGGTCTTGCAATCAGACTCTTCCTTGGTTTTAGGGCATGTTGCAGTAAACGATATGATGCCACAAAAATGCTGTCGCTCGGCAGGCACGTACTACTACCATATGTTCAGCCCCTCTGCAGTTCTGGATATCTAGTATCTCGATGCTGATCCATTCTCCGAGTCAGAAACAACTCATTCGTCCAACCCATGTGTTTCGAACAGAATCACTGTGCAAGGTCTTTCACGATGTGTCCGTCCTCTCTTGTACTCTACTCGAAGATGCCTTTCTGGTGCTCCCAAAGCCTGCTCTTACGCGAAGATCGAATCATATGCTACACATGTTTCTCGTGCGACTCCGGGAGCAACGAATACGAAGACACAATGTGCGGAACAATGCATCACTCCTGGAGCGAACGATTAGTCTTTAACTTCCTGGCGTCTAAGAGACCGTACTCCTACCACACATCTAATGTGTACAAAACTACCGAATACAAATACATATGAGCTCCTAGTGATTTCCTTGTACATAAGCTGGGTAGTCAAAACTCGCTAGTCCAAGTCTCATGTATGTTGGCGCGGAACCGCCCTTTCCCTATTTTTATATAAACCGAGATCGAGGAAACAATTATTCAACTCTCATTCAATTTCCAAAACGCAACAAAAGAGTTCGAAGCCTCTGGATGAAAGCTGAATGTATAAATGTGGACATATTAGAGTCCTTTGTCGAACCCGCCAATGCTCTGAACCAATCTCTCTGCGACGCTCTGAATTGTGCATGATGCGTCGCATTCGGACTACAAAAGGCACAAACAAAAACGTTGATGCGTGTTGAAGATTAAGCACAGTCTCTCAGGCTCTCCGATGATGCCTTCTGCATACAGAATCTTCTTCTGTACGATCGCAGGACCACCCTCGTACCTCACCCGATCAAAAAGTCTTCCGCGCACTTACATGTTGCGTCTGTGTAGTAAAATCCATCATACATGGAATCGCATGCTTGCGTGTCAATGTGTAAAACATGTCACATGACGAGCTCGGACATACATATATATATATATATATATTGATCCCTCAATAGCTCCATCCTTCCATATTCACATAGGAAAGAAAGACTTATATACTATTGACCACATACTAGATTCACCCCCCTTCGTGCGCTCATCGTGTATGGGACGTCTCACTACAAAAAAAGAACCATTTACATGGATTCGCATGTGGTGGTGGGTGGAAGAAGAAAGCCTGTATACAAAAAGCTCCATCTATGTCGCTGGCGGGGGGGCGGGGGGGCACTATTTAAATTTCAAACAAAAAGCCGTGGTCCAAAAAAAGCAAAGCTATGGTAACAACAACAACAAATGTGTAGCTCTTCCGGGAAGTACAAACGCCGGGGATTGCTGCAAAACAAACAAACAGATGAGAAGAAATACCACCTGATAGGGTAATAGACAAACAGTAAAGACTGCTCCACAAGATACATATGCTGTCCGTCCGGACGGCTATCTATCTATCTATCTATATTCCCAGCAAGGCTTCATGAAACACAAGACGAGACGAGACACGGATAAATAGATCATGGACGTCTTGGTCGACAAGGTGCTTCGGTGCCCTTTCATGAATCATTATTATCGAGAATCCAAAGCCATGTCCCGGAATCCAGACCTCTGGACGAACATATTTCGACCACAAACCCAAAGACCTACAATATGCAATGTGGCGATATTCTTAAAAAACCAACTTCCATTGGTTCTATGAGGTTGGTGTGAGGTCGGCGGCGTTTGGGGGGAAGGAAGAAAGAAAGAAAGAAACTACAATGACACAGCGTAATGAACTGGGTGACGGGAAAACAGAGCAGGTCAAGAACCTCATGCTGTCTGTTCTGTGGATCTATCCCCGTCGTTGCACAGGATAAATAAAGCAAGCGGACCCTTGACATGGAAGTAATGGCGGGCAACTCCAATCCGCGCTGTCGATCTGTATATGGCATACTAGGGAAATACTTTTGTTCAAAAGACCAACCTATTATTTATCCACTACGAGAACGAACACCTACGAGTTTCGTATTTGTCGCAACGGAAAGACTACAAAAGCTGGGGCATGCTTGCTTTGGAGCTTTGCCCACCCAATCGTTTCAACAGGAAAGAGAGAGAGAGAGAGCGAGAGCGAGAGAGCGAGAGCGAGAGCGAGAGTGAAGATGGAAATTCGACGGTATGGGCGGAAGCAAACTCTCTCCAAAAAATGAATGCGTATTCATTACCGTGGTGGATAGATACATGGACCCCTGGAGCTTCCTGGCCTTTATTTAGTTAGTCAGAGGCGAAGATAATTCATAGTGCCTGATCATGATTTATTATCAATCTGCACGAGTCTAATAATAATTAATATTGATTACCTTTTCTTTAACATCAACCGTGATTTGGGTCCCAAGAATAGAAACCGTGAGGAACAAAAAGTCGATATACCTATCCCAATACTGCATGCATGCATGGATTTTGGTTTGGTTCATCCTAGCACGGAATATGCAAACGATTAAATTTTCGTCCAGAGTTCGCATGATCCGAGGGATGAGGGGGGGGGAAAGGGAGACTGGCCGTTTCATAATAACAATAATAAAGTGGCTTGTGAAGAACCACGGAATGCACCTACAAGGAATTTATACACTTTTGGGGGACAGGGTGTATGTATGTATGTATGTATATATGTATGTATGTCGTGCCGTGGATCTGTCTATGTCTCTGTCTCTGCCGCCCGCCCGTCGTTGAATCGAACTGTATACCACGTAGCCCATTCATAACGCCCATGTGCCGAGCTGGCCGAGTACGTTGGATAAAAGTCTAGGTAGTTTATAGAGCCGGGAAAGCACAAGTGAATGGTGGTGAGATGTATTGGGTTTACGGGTTTACGGTTATCCATTGACCGTGCGACACATGTTAGCTAGTGGGGTACTTTCAGTGAGTACTTGCTAGATTGAAAAAGAGTCCATTCATTCTATCGAAGTAAGATTGCCCATATCCCATATGTGTATTGAAATGGAAGGAGATGAGGACCAGGACTCCATACCAGACTTGATGAGTTCGCAGAACCTCCCACATGAACACCATGCAAGGAGTAAGACTCTAGTCGCAAGGAAAACAAAGTGAAGTCAAATCAGTCGCCTGTACCTCTAGACCCAGTGTTTTCAAACGCCATCTATTTGGCAAAGTTCTTCGGGGGAACAGTAGGCGGGCCCTCGGGAGTGATGTAGCACTTGGTCATGCCTCCATCAACCACGAAGTCTGTGCCGTTGACGAAGCTGCTCTCGTCGCTGGCAAGGAATAGCACGGCTTGCGCTTGCTCGACAGCCTCGCCGAATCGACCGGTAGGGAAGTGGACCTCACGGCGGGCGCGCTTCGCTTGGTCGTCGCCGAGCCAGTCCTGGAGAAGGGGAGTGCTATTCAAGTCAGATTTTGATTATTCCAAACGTAGAAGGATTCTTACTTCAAGGGGGCGGGGCAAAGCGAGTTGAACCTGAAGCCTTCCCTTGCGTGGGTAATAGCAAGCTCCCTCGTCAGAGCCATGACAGCGCCCTTGCTAGCCGTGTAGGCAAGCTGAGGGGTTGCGCTACCGACTATGGCAACCACACTTGCAGTATTGATCACGCTAGCCGTCTTCTTGTTGTGCCTCCTAAAGGCCAATACAGCATGCTTACTGCCGAACCACACGCCCTTGACGTTGATTGCCTGTGTGAGGTCCCAGATCTTCTCAGGGGTGTCTATGGCGTCAGCGTCGTCGGCGTGCATTATACCGGCGTTATTGAAGATGACATCGAGACCACCCCACGAGTCTACGTGCTCGACCATGGCCTTGATGTCGGCTTCCTTGGACACATCGGTGATTTTGGTCTCAATTCTCTTGGCTTCCGGGACGATTTCCTTGAGTTTGGCCACGGCTTTCTCAAGTGCGGGGCCGGAGATGTCAGACAGGAGGACATTGGCACCTTCACGGCAGAAGAGAATGCATGTCTCTAGACCGATACCGCTGTTCAAATGTCAGTCGTGAGATGTGAGGCTTTTGTTGTTGATAAACGAGCCAGGAAAATAGTGGAGTTTGTGGCAATCGGAGACAGTCATCGGAGATAGTCATCGGAGAGTCGAGTCCGGGTTTCGGCGAGACTCCGATAAGCCCCAAAGGTAGGTCCGAGAGATGCAAGGCTCGACAATCAAGAAAACATTACAAGAGGAATAGACGCGCGTAAGAGGGACTGCAATTCCGAGGACAGAATGAAATGAGATAGAAGTGCATACCCAGCAGCTCCAGTGACGATGCAATTCTTGCCTTCAAGACGGCCCATGTTGAATAGGTCGGGGTTTGATATGTGAGAATGATGTAAAAGTAGGGACTGGCTTAGGGATCAGCAGGGGAAAGAGAGAAGAAGAACTCGACTCGAAACGGCAAATGAAGTAGTTGGGAAGTTATAATTTAACATTTTGCCAGGACATATCCCCCCCGATTGAGAGAACAAAGGTCGAGCTGATAATAGAACAACTTACCTACGCAAATAGCTAGGGTATCAACGAAGAGAAAGGAAACAGAGAGATGTCAGAGTGAAGAAGTTGGAGGGAGCGATTGAGGTGTTGAAGTAGTGAAGTTGTTATTGAGAATATTATGGCGGGTCGGGTAGGGTCAGCCATGGAAATGGTGGAAGTGTATAAGTCATGCGTCCCGATGATCGGCCCAAAGTAGATTGCTGTTAGATAAGAGAGCAAACTGAGTGGCGGGGACTTGATTACTGAAACCATCATGTGGATCCTTGGGCGAAGGCAACGTTGACGTGTAATTGACTAAAATATCTATATAGCGCCATGGCGACGACAAAGGCGACAACAACGGCGACGACCCTTTTTATATAATTATCGGGGTGTCGGGGTACCTTTGTAGAGGGGGATGAGGGGCAATGAGGTGTGGTGGGCAAAAAGGGACCCCCCCCGCCAATAGAAGAACTTATAATGAGCTGGAGGGTGGAGGGGTACAATGGTAATATATTGAAGAAGACTCTCATTAAAACAGTCTATGAATTGTGAAAGAGACGAGGAATTATGTACTCTGTAGATTTCTCGCATAATAAAGTTTGTACTACAACCTCTACCAACTGCATGTCGTCCAATAGCACACAGGTTGCAGTATGACCTCATGCACCCATATGTATGTATGTATGTATTATCCAAGCCATCGCCCTTATTCGGCCTGGTCCAAGCTCCTTTATCGTTGTAGCTCAAGCCTGTCTGGGAAGCTTGACGCGACCATGTACAAATACATACGACTGAGGCGCTATCTTCTATCTTGATCCAACCTCACTTCCCCTCTACTCCCTCTATCCCCTCTATTCCCTCTACTCCCTCCTACTCCCTCTACTCCCGTCTACATCTCCCAATCCCCCCTCCCATACCTCCCTCGTCCACAATGTCTGACCAAATCGACACCTCCTCCATCACCGCCGAGTCCCTCCCGAAACTACTCGAGAATGACAAAGCGGTCAAGGTCGCCGGCATCGACGTCGACGGTGTCCTGCGCGGCAAGCTAATGGCCAAGAAAAAGTTCCTCTCCATCGCGACCGAGGGATTCGGTTTCTGCTCAGTCATCTTCGGCTGGGATATGCACGACCAGACGTACTTCAAGGAGCTGAGCATTAGCAACAAGGAGAATGGATACCGCGATCTCATCGCTGTGCCTGATCTGACCTCGTTCAGGAGGATACCGTGGGAGAATAACGTGCCCTTCTTCTTGATCTCATTCCATGATCCAGACACGAAGAGCAGTCTGAGCGCATGTCCGAGGAGTCTGCTCAAGAGGCAGGTGGAGAAGCTCAAGGCGGAAGGATATGGTGCCATGGCTGGAGGTGAGTCTCTCTACCCATTGGATTCCTATGCGCCCCATTGTTTGATCCCAGTCTGAGCAATCAGCCAGGTCCATAACTCCACTTGCCCATCAAATTAACTAACTGCCAAACCCTCCTCAGCCGAATACGAATTCTACCAATTCCGCGCACCCCAAACCAATGAGGGACCCACATCTGAACGCAACTCCTCCTCGACCGCCGCCTTCCTCCGCGAGAACCCCGTAAACGCTCTTCCTTCCCTCACAGAAGGCATGTTCGGTTACAGCATAACGCGCCCGGTCCACAATCTCGATTACTACTACGGCATCTTCGATGCGTGTGCAGACTTCAACTGCGGAATTGAGGGATGGCATACCGAGAGTGGTCCGGGTGTGTTCGAAGCCGCGCTCGAGTTTGGCGAGATTACGGCCATGGCAGACAAAGCCTCACTGTTCAAACTCGTTGTCAAGTCCCTCGGTTCAAAATTCGGTATAACGCCTTGCTTCATGGCCAAGCCCCGCGAGGGTCTACCTGGAAATTCGGGACACATGCATGTCTCTATCGTTGACGAGTCTGGGAAGAACCTCTTCTTCCGCGAGACTGAAGACACGGAGAACAAGTGGCAAGATTTGCGCCACCTTTCCGATCTCGGACGACACTTCCTAGCCGGTCTGATAGATGGACTGCCGGATATCATGCCAATTCTGGCACCCAACGTGAATTCTTACAAGCGCCTGGTAGAAAACTTCTGGGCACCTGTAACCGTATCCTGGGGTCTCGAACACCGCGCTGCTAGTATCCGTCTCATCTCTCCGCCTACGTCGTCTCCCAAAGCCACAAGGTTCGAAGTCCGCGTACCCGGTGCAGACACAAACCCGCACTTTGTGCTTGCCGCTATATTGGCTCTGGGATGGAGGGGAGTAGCTAAGAAAATGGAAATCGGGATCCCACCTCTGGGCAAGGGAGAAGATGTGGGTGGAAAGGCAGACCAGGGTGTGCGGCTTGCGAAGAGCTTGAAGGAGGCAACGGAGCGCTTCATGAGGAAAGAGAGCGTAGCGAGAGAAGTCTTCGGAGACGAATTTGTTGACCACTTTGGCGGCACGCGACAACATGAAATCAGGATCTGGGATGAGGCGGTTACGGATTGGGAGGTTAAACGGTATATCGAGATGGTTTAGGTGGACCCTGGCGATTCTGTTTTTGAATAGTCTTTTTTCTTTCTTTTCCCTTCTGCATGTCTGTTTGATACCTATCCTATTTCTAGATTTGGTGGTGTAGACTGTACATGGCAACATATACAAGGACCATGTCATGAGTATGGCAGTCGACTTGAATGTATTATGATTGTATCCCTCATGCGCATGGCAGTCGACTTGAATGTGTCATGGTTGTATCCCATGTATTCGCGCATGTCCATCTTCTCGTGTTGGACCTCAAAGTCCCATGATCCCTTTCAACCCCCTGACTTTCCCTCTCAAATCCCCATACCCTAGCCAAACAACGCCCTGTGCCATGCCATATGCTCTTTGTGCTGCCCCCGCTCCTTTGAGTGGTAGATCCATCGGTCCCGGTATACTCGTCTTCACTCCCGGCCACCTGTCTCTTGTAATAGCCTTTTGGTTACAGACTCCTCTCAACCCCTCTTTACCGGCGAACCTCCCATACCCACTCCCCTTTGTACCACCAAACGGCAGTTGCACCATATACGTGACTGCAAAGTCGTTGACTGCGACCATACCAGCGTTAACTTCTCTAACAACCTTCTCCAGGTCGCGGGTAGAGGAACCGTATACGCCTGCGCCGAGGGCAAACGAGGTCGAGTTTGCGATCAAGATGGCGTCGTCTACCGTCTCAGCACGCATGAGGAGAAATACGGGAGCAAATAGTTCGGTCTGGGCGATCCGCATCGAGGGTGTGACATCCACTATTAAGGTAGGTTGGAAATAGTGGCCTTTGGGGAAGTCAGGGTTGTGGTATTGCTTTCCGCCAACTAGGAGACGAGCACCTTCTTTCACGGCGTCTTGAATTAGTGACTCGAGATTAGCAAAGTTGGCCGACGATATCGAGGCTCCGATATCAATGGGTGTAGCCGGCGAGGCGTGTAAAATAGCACCTGGCCGAAGTGTCGAGATCAGGGGGGTAAGGTGTGCGATCAAACGATCGTATACCATAGGCAGAGCGATGACACGCTCGAGACCTATGCAGTTCTGACCGGCGGATTGGAAGGTGCCTCGCATGAGGATGCTGGTCACGCGTTTGAAATCGCTGTTGGATAAATCGTCTAATATAATAGCTGGATCTTTCCCTCCCAGCTCCACGCACACCGGCGTCAGAGCTTTCGCGGCTGAAGCGCATACATGATGAGCAACAGGCCGCGAGCCGATGAACGTGATATGTGCGATGTCCGTATGGGATGTGAGGTGTTCTGCCACGTTGGGCCAGCAGTTGACAGATTGGACGATGTTAGGCGAGTGGCCGCATGCACTGAGGGCTGAGGTTACGATTGACGAAAAAAAACTGCTAGACCAGGCGGTTGATTCGGATCCTTTCACTATGATTGCGTTGCCGGCGAATATAGAGGCGATTACGGGGGAAATCAGGTTGTGGAACTATGGCCTTTTAGCTTCGACCACGTCATGGGCGTAAGAGGCGGCATACGGGATAACTGAGCATGCGTTAGAAATCACCCTCCAGTGGTTGAAAGCATTCGAGACTTACTTCCAGCTCACACAAGCTGCAACGACGCCCAACGGCTGCCATATAACCTCATTCGTCTTATACATCATGAGAAAGTTGGTCGGCCTCTTCTCTGGCTTCAGCGCCGCCTCTCCATGGTCAATTGTCCACTTGAGCTTCTCAGCCGTAACCAGTATTTCCCCTAAACTTGCATCCACCATTGTCTTTCCGGAATCAAGGCAGGAGACCCGTGCGATTATCTCCTGGTTTTCTAGTATGAATCTACACCTTATTACTATCATATCCCCAATGTGCAGGGAAGATTTGTATACTTGAGCATGGTCTTGAGAACTCTCCTTCTCTCCGAAAATGTCGTCTTGGCCCATTGGACTTGTGCTTCCTTTGCCTTCGCAATCGCGCGGTCGATGCTATTTGCGGTGGATGGGTTGACGCGTCCGAGGAGTTCGCCTGTCGCGGGACTATAGCACTGAATCACAGAGGACCCAGATATCTGTTGTTCAAGATTAGCTAACGCCACGAACATCATCAATGTCTGAGCCGTACCTTCAACGACGGCTCTTCGAGTACCTCGCCCTTCCAACCTGGCTGCGCCTGCGCTGGAGGTTCGACATTGTAGGGCACACCAGCTTCTGGGTCTGAGCGAAGGAAGTAGTAGGATACTAGAAGAGTGGCGAGACTTATCGCGCCTAGGATATAGGAGTGGTACTCTTCAAGGCGTTCCATAACGCGCAATTGGAGTGTTGGTGGTTGAGTTGAACCCTGCAATTATTTTGAAAGCTGGGCGGAAACCTTTCCGAAAGTGGCAGGAAGCACAGCGTCCGCATTTCGAGATGAGGCAGGCAGTTAATTAAAGTATTAGCACCTTCAATAGAATGAAGAATGACCTTGAGTTGCAGAGCTGACAGCTGGCGTAAAAATTTGATAAGCTACGAGTTCGCCTGACCTTTTTATAAAACCCGGAAGTTGTAGTAATGTATCAATACATGTTATAAATTCATTACCAAACTCACAACCTGTGTCCAAATGCTCGCCAAAGGACGAGAGGAAAAGGAAAAGAAAAAGAAAAGAAAAGATCCCATACGCATAGGTACCCAAACGCCATAGGGGCTCCAGATATGAACACCAAACTATGCATCAAACACGATATACTTGCCCATGTATCTACCATCCGCATTCTACAATCTATCAGTCCAACTCGACCCCCCTCCAGGCTTCAGACCAGATTTCCTCTCCGAGCCAACAAACTTCTGCTCTTCTTCTTCCCACTTTTTTCGCTGCACTCTTCTTCTCCCACTCCAAGCTCTCGCAAACTTCCACGCCTCGGTATCGTAAAGATTCCACTTCTCCACCATATCAACAATGGTCTTCATTTGCTGCGCCTTACTCTTGATTGCTTCTCGAGCCTTATTCAACCGCTCTTCTTCGTTCCGAATGATCGCCGTCTCGGGTACATTGACATCCTTCAGTGGCTCCGGCATGGCCGGTCTTGGGAAAATATTAAGAAGGCCGTTCTTGGCCGGCGTGCCGGGGTCCAAGTTCGTTGACGCAATCTGGGGTAAATTGAAGCCAAAGACGTAATCCAGATCATCGTGTGATAGGCGTTCTGCGGTCAACCAAAGAGACCTGGCTGCTGACTCTGGAATAGCAACGGCTTCCTTGAAGTGTATAATGCGCTCTTCTTCGCCAACTTCCTCGCCTAAGGTTGATTTCATCAATTCGAACAGCCAGGCATCGCGCTTCGCCGACGACCTTAGGAATTGTTGGTCGAGTGTGTCCTTTGCGTAGTGAAGAGACGTCAAAGTGTATGGATGTGGGACGGTGCTGACAGTGTAGAGCGTCGAGGAGTTTTGGTAGGATGACATCAGCTGAAGTTTCATGGGTTTCGCTGGATCACAGGGCGCGCAGTTGAGCCGGTTTGGTGGGCAAGATTTTGGCAGCGGGGTCGTCGCGCACTGAGTCAAGTTACGGGCAACATCGATGGCTTTGTATGTGAGCGCCGTGGTGTGTTCTGGCAGTGGCTTGACCACAGCGAGTCCTTCCGGAAAACTCTCCTGGAAGGTGAGGTGAAGATGGGAGTTTATCAGAGTCGCAAGAAGGTCAAGTCCTTCCGCCTTGGTCGTGGCATTCGTAAGTTTTTCTGCCAACACCCCATATTCTTTTTTGACGATGTCCATGTCATAGTAGGCAATGCCATCGGCCTTCTTAGCTTCTTCGATATTTTTCGCCCTTTGGAGCATATGGATCATAACCCCTCCTTCCAGATCACTGAGCACTTTGAGCTTGTCTTTGTTTTCGGTCACATTCTTAAGCATTGGATCATCGACAAAGCTGCTGATGGCCTTGTTAATTGCGGGTCCTTCGCCAAAAAGAACACCATTCTTCAAGGTGCCAATCCAAGATAGTTGGGGATACTGGTTCCTCCGTAGAAAAGCGAGCATGGGGTTGTCGAATCTGGCCATGGGTAGCGCCAACCAATTTGAAAGGACTCCACTTCCCATGTGTCCCCAAGCCAACCATCGCATGATCTCGAGCTCCATCTTTGAGTCGAGTTTCAACCTTTGTACCAAATCATATTGGGGGTGCTTCATCGCCTCTGCGCGAGACAAGACTGTAGGTCGGAAGCCCTGTGCCCACCATGCTTTCCTCCATGTCAAAATCAGCCTGCTTTCGGCCTCTTTTGTAGCTTTATCCTGCTTGCTCGGCGCGTCGTAGTAGGTATAAATCAGGGGACGTTCGAGAAGGGGAGGAAGTACGGCGCGGTTTTCGTCCAGCGTGGTGTCATGCGAGAAGGGACTGCGCCACTTAAAGTCATTAAACCATTCGATTACTCGGTATGAGCTGGTGGTGGTGCTGTTGGGTTGGACGGGTGGTTTGTGTGCCACGGGCCCAATGAGTTTAGGAAGGGATGGCAACTCGGGTTTTGGTATGCTCGGGACATGTGGGTTCTTAATGTGCTCTACTACATCGTCGTATGTGGGTATATCGTCCGAGGAAGGGGTTCCAAAGAGACCTAAAGTGATTACGACAAATGCTACGAGGGCGAGGAGCAGCTGAAATCTCCTCGGTGGGATCTGAAGCCGTATGGGATACCCTAACAGGGTGCGTTGCACAGGCATGGCGGAGGCGGTTGTTGTTGGACGATGAGCGAGACGACAGCTATCGCGACATTGGCTCTATAGATACGATAACCCCCTGGATGACGGTGGCCAAGGAGTAAGAGTGGTTGTGGATACGAGGGGAGGAAAACGCACACGTGCGAAAAGATGCAAGAAAGGTCCAAAAAGATTGAAAAAACTAATAATTTCACATATGCATCAGACAGAAAGGGCGACTCAAGTGCTTATGCGACGCGACGACTGCGACGCCTCATTAGAGGCTTTGCAGTCTGGCCAAGGCTGAGGCTGAAGAACGGCACCAACGGCACCAACGGCACAAGCCGGCCGTGCGACCCCAGATTTTGTGACTCGGTCCGATGTCGCTGGGACAAATCTGGCGACACAAAATCCATGCGTCATGCTGTGTTTCCCTCTGTCAGGCTTTACTGGGTATCGCTTTGAGTCACGACGTGAGGAAAACTTCTTTTCTTTACTAAGCTTGTACAGACTCACCCACCATATCCTCTTATACAACTCCAATCACCCTCCAATCACCCTCCAATCGCCCTCCAATCGCCCTCCAACAGACCCGTAAACTCACCCCTCATCATATGTGACCCCGCTACACCCCCACCAGCGCATCAAGACCAATTGACCGAAACAATGGCCGCAGAACCCGTCTGCGATATCCCAGATCCCACAGCAGACCTCAAATGGTCCGACTTCAAGGGCCCCATTCACGAGATATTCGCTGCAAATGCGAAAAAGCACCCTGACCGAGCATGCGTCGTCGAGACGGCGACAAGCAATTCACCAGAGCGGACATTCACATACAAGCACATATTTGAGGCAACTTCGGTGCTGTCACATCACTTTGTGCAGAATGGCATCCAGCGAGGAGAGGTGGTCATGATCTTCGCCCACCGTGGCGTTGATCTCGTAGTCGCTATCATGGCGGTGCTGGCGGCCGGCGCAACCTTTTCAGTGCTAGACCCACTGTAAGATATCTGACAATATGGTGTGTTTGCTGTCCTAACTATATGCTCAGATATCCTCCAGACCGTCAATGCATCTACCTCGAAGTCTCCCAGCCCCGCGCCCTCGTTGTCATAGATAAAGCCATCCGGGAAGCAGGGCCAATATCAGATCAAGTGCGCAGTTACATATCCGAGAAGCTGGATCTAAGGACCGAGGTGCCAGCGTTGCAACTTCAAGATGATGGAACACTCGTGGGAGGGCTCAAGGACGACAAGGACTGCCTGGACGAACAACAGAGGTCAAAGGGTGATCTACCGGGCGTCTTAGTTGGGCCAGATTCAACTCCTACATTGTCGTTCACGTCTGGATCCGAGGGAAAGCCCAAGGGTGTCAAAGGACGACACTTCTCGTTGACATATTACTTTCCCTGGATGGCTGAGACCTTTAAACTCTCAGAGAACGACAAATTCACTATGCTTTCTGGAATCGCGCACGACCCAATTCAACGAGACATATTCACTCCATTGTTTTTGGGCGCACAACTGCTAGTCCCTAGCAAGGAAGACATCCAGCACGAGAAGCTGGCAGAATGGATGCGCAAGTACGGAGCTACCGTGACACACTTGACTCCTGCCATGGGCCAAATTCTTGTAGGAGGCGCATCGGCAGTCTTTCCAAGTTTGCACCACTCATTCTTTGTCGGTGATCTTTTGATCAAGAGAGATTGCAGGAGGTTGCAAGATCTCGCACCAAATGTCCGCATTGTTAACATGTACGGCACTACTGAGACACAACGAGCAGTGAGCTTCTACGAAGTCAAGAGCCGCAGTGAAGCCCCAGACTTTCTCGACAGCCTTGGAGAGGTCATTCCCGCAGGTCGTGGAATGAACAATGTACAATTGCTGGTTGTAGATCGTGAGGATCGGACCAAAATATGCGAACCCGGACAGAGCGGCGAAATTTATGTTCGTGCTGGCGGATTAGCCGAAGAATATCTCGGATTACCAGACCAAACCGAAGCCAAATTTGTCGACAACTGGTTTGTTGACCCAAAGACCTGGGTGGAGGCAGACAAGAAGAGAGTCGAGAGTCAGTCGGGGTCTGAGCCATGGCGGGAGTTCTACAAAGGACCACGAGACAGACTGTACCGGTCCGGTGATTTAGGCCACTATGGACCGGACGGTAACGTCCACTGCACTGGACGAGTAGACTCGCAAGTCAAGATTCGAGGTTTCCGAATAGAGCTCGGGGAGATCGACTCTCACTTGGCTACGCATCCTCTGGTCCGCGAGAGCGTAACCCTATTGAAGCGCGATGCGTACGAAGAGCCAACACTCGTCAGTAAGTGAAGTGCAGGTACTCAGAACAGGCATTTGCTGATTTTACAGGCTACATCGTACCCGAAATGAAGCGTTGGCAGATTTGGCTAGATGAGCGAAATGCCAAGGACAGCGCCACGGAAGACACAAGTATGGTCGGCATGCTGAAGCGTTTCAAGTATCTTCGAGACGATGTGCGAGAACATCTCAAAAAGAAGCTCCCCGCCTACGCCGTTCCGTCAGTGCTGGTACCGCTCATTCGATTCCCGTTGAACCCGAACGGTAAAATCGACCGACCCGCACTGCCTTTTCCAGAACCGCAACAGCTAGCAGCAGCTGGCGCAAGACGTCCTTCACAGCTAGGCACGGCTCTCACGGCCACGGAGAAGACATTAGCAGATATATGGGCAGAACTTTTGGGCGATCGCGGTGTCACTGCTGACAGCATAAGCGGCACTGACTCATTCTTTGATCTTGGTGGCCATAGTATCATTGCTCAGCAACTGTTCCTCAAACTTCGACAACAATGGAAGGACATTGATGTTCCCATGAACACCATCTTCCAATATCCTACACTACGAGGCTTCTCCGCCAACATCGATCAAGCACTAGATCCCATCGGTCTCCGACTGGACACAGGAGAGGCGATTGAAGACGATCAAGAAGATGAGGCCTACTCGCTAGATGCACGCGAGCTGTCGAAACACTTGAGCGACTTCAAAACGAGAGAACCACTAAAGCCGGGCGAGGAAGTCCATACATTCTTGACTGGTGCTACAGGTTTTCTGGGTACATACATCTTACGAGACCTCCTTTCACGCCCTGGAAAGGTCACGGCACTAGTGCGGGCTAAAGACGCAGAAGCTGCCCTCGGTCGCATTCGCGAAACATGTCAAGCATATGGTCTCTGGCAGGACAGCTGGGCATCTCGCATCTTCGCTCTCTCGGGCGATCTCGAAAAGCCTAATTTTAGCCTATCTCCCGACATCTGGAATGGCCTAGCAGATACCGTCGACGTTGTAATCCATAATGGTGCCCTGGTCCACTGGGTGCTCCCTTACTCTAAGCTACGCGCGCCAAACGTCGAATCTACAGTTTCCGCCCTCCAATTATGTTCAATCGGCAAAGCCAAGAACTTCGCCCTCGTGAGTTCCACCTCTGTTCTCGATACAGAGCATTACGTCGAGCTTTCGGAAACTAGCCTTTCGGAAGGCGGTTACGGTGTCTCTGAATCCGACGATCTTGAAGGCGCGCACAAGGGCCTAGGAACGGGCTACGGTCAGAGTAAATGGGCTGCTGAATACCTTACACGACAAGCAGGCAAGAGAGGACTCAGTGGCTGCGTGATCCGGCCCGGATACGTGACCGGCGACCCTGTTTCCGGTACCACGAACACGGATGACTTCCTAGTCCGCATGCTGAAGGGCTGCATACAGCTCTCATCGCGCCCCTCGATTCCCAACACCATCAACATGGTCCCCGTAAACCATGTGTCCCGCGTTGTAGTAGCATCCGCCTTCTCGCCACCCATAGCACCTTTGGGCGTAGCACAGATAACATCTCATCCCCGTATCACATTCAACCGCTTCCTCGGTGCACTTGAACTCTACGGTTACGAAGTTCCAGAGACAACATACGCCAACTGGAAGAAGAAGATGAACGCCTATGTCTCGTCTCAGATCTCACCTTCATCCACATCTCAGAATGGCACCACCGCCAAGGAAGAGCATGCGCTCCTCCCTCTGTATCATTTCGTCACTGGAGATCTGCCCGCTGATACCAAGGCCCCGGAGCTTGATGATTCGAATGCGAGGGAGGCATTGAGGAGAGATAAGGAATGGACTGCTGATGATTGGACCGCTGGGGGCGCTGTAAGGGAAGATACTATTGGCGTATATCTGAGCTATCTGATTGAGCTCGGTTTCATGCCAAAGCCTAATGGAACGGCGCTGTGGAAGTTGCCGGAACCAAAGGTCAGCAAGGAGCAGAGAGATGGGATGATCAAGGTTGGTGGTCGTAGGGGTGTGTGAGAGCTGACCAGGGAAATGGAAAGAAGCGATGGTTCGTTCCATGTACTCTGTGTTTATAACTTCTTTCCACTTTGCACAAGAAGTGTAGGGCCATATGGGATTAGATAGAAGAGCCGGTTTCATTACACTGGTAGATGGTAATCATGTACCCGACAGTATCAACTGATATTTCAACTTGTCAAACAGAATTCTGCTTGCGCCGTCTTCCTAGTAATGTCATCCATGGCCCCCCTCACATCTTATCTTCCCCCTTTTCGGCAACTTTCTTTACGAGTTGTTCCGCTTCCTTCATTACATCTGTGCCCACTCTCCATGTCTTGAGCACAACGCCCTTCTCTTTCAGCACCTGCTCCGCCCTTGCCCACCTCTGCCGCCACAACACTTCCCTCTTACTCATTTCAGGCGGGTAGTCGCCGTTACCACCGCCCGCACCACCTCCAAGCGTCGAGCTCGTGTTGGAGCGATTCAAAAACTGTGTCGGGGCGGTAGTGGAATAATTCGCCCCAGGCCGTGTTGATGGATGTGGGACGGATGGCGCATGCTGCCACGCGCTTGATGCCTTGGTGCCCATGTACGAGGCAGCAGCAAGCGGGTACGTCGTTATACCACGCTCTTTTTCGCGACGAGGGGGTGGTGGAGGGGGAGGCGTCTTCCTGTTTGTAGAGGCGCCGGATGAGGTTTGACTTGGTCCTGAGTCAGGGCCGGAGTAGTAGAGCGACGAGGCAGCGGGGAGTTGATTATATGCGGACCAGAGCTTTTCGCGGGCCATACCAGCGTAGCTCCTTTCTTCCGATCGGGGTTGTTGGGGTTTCGGGTCTGGTTGAGGTCTTGATTGGGTGGTGGATTCTTGGGCCAGTGGGCTGGGTTGATAAATTTGTGAAGACGGACGGCGAGGTGCGGGTGGTGTGGGTGGCATGGGTGCTTTAGAATGCGCGTTTGATGATGCTGTAGACTCATTGGAGTTGCTGCGCAAGGTCATAGGTTTCTTAGGTGGTATCGGGGGTGCAGCTTTTCCACTCGTGGTCGAGGATAGAGATGTGCGTTGTCCTTCAGGGGCTGATTTGGTGTCTGTGTTATTGCGACGGAGAGCGAGGAGAGTTTCAGGTGCTTCATCGTCGGATGATGAGAGATCTATTAGATTGGCCACCGGTTGCTCGTGCGGTGGTTGTGTCTTCCTAACAGGTAGTTTTGGTCTGAGGTCAGGGTGATCTTCGGGGACTTCGGGAAACATAGATTTGTATCGTCTCCTCTCTGTTTCTTCCATGTCACGTAACGAGGCCTCCACAGCAGCTTTCATTTCAGGATCTTCATCTTGTCCAGAAGAACCGGAGAAGCGACTTGGCGTGCTTCCAGATCCACGCTGTGAAGATGAAGATGACCTGTCGCCTAACCTCCCACCAATGGAGGGATCGAAGAATCCTGTTACTCCTTCATCGGTGGTTGTCACATCGCGAATGAAGATAGCAATGACGCGGCCGGGATTCTCAAGGACGAAGTCGGTATAGACTTCAAGGTCCGCTTCGCCACTGTCTCCAATTAGCATGAACCTTCTGTCGGGAAAATCGCGGGCGATCTTGTCAAGTGTGCTCTTCTTTCGCTCCGCAACAGGCTCAAAGATTCCTTGAAGCATACCGCTGTACTGCTTCAAGTGGAATGAACCATGTGGAAGCCCAGCCGTTTCAAAATATTTCGAGATGACAGGAAAGAGCTGCCATGGTGCATTGGACACGTAATGGAACTTCACTCCCATCTCTGCCATGCCGTTATACCAATCCTTCACACCATCAATCGTAAGGTCGCCAAGATCTCGAATAAAAGCGTTGCGGAAGATCTCCCGCGCACCGCTACTAATTGCAGAGTGTTTGATCGTATCATCGATATCGCTGATTACGCTGACTCCGTGTTGTGCTGTGACGATGATCTCCTCGGTTGCTGACAACTTGTCCGATGCGAGAATCCTGATATGCGTGGGTACGAAGTCAAGTGCCGCGCTAATACTAAAGTGCCCCGAAGGATTCGTATATACTGTCCTCTGTTTGGAAATGTAATCGTTGTAAAAGAAAACGCTAATAGGGGTGTTCGCCATAGGAATTGCTAAGAAATGTCGCAGTCTGGCCATCAATCGCTGATTCGCTTCCGCAAGCTCTGCTGGACTCATGTCGGATGGTTGGTTCCAAGATTCTCTTTTCTGCAACGGCTTGATGCCATCATCGCTCCGCAAGGAGTTGTTGGAACGAGCATGCGATAGTCGGTTTGCCTGTAGGTTCCCCTTTGACTCCACAGTACGGACGCTATCCCGGCTTCGAGCGCGATACATTTCCGGAAAATCGTCGGCTGGGGCTGGCTTCTCGCTGTAAGCACCCTTCGCGGCAGTCTCTGCTTCTTTCTCGCCTTTTCTTAGAATCTCTTGGGCTTCTCTGGCTGCTAATTCCTCGTCGCGTTGCTCTTGCCGCATATGCGCTCGCTCCCGAAGACCAGCATGACCTGGACTCGGCTCTCTGCTACTCAAGGGGCTCGCAGAAGAGCTCGATGGTTTTACGCCAGCGGGCGGTGCTTGTATTCCCACAAGTTGCCGTGCGAGACCGATGAACAATCTTTGCTTCCTAGACATTTGTCCCTTATGCGGTGAATATATCCATCCTCGAACATCCACATCCACAACAGCGTTGTCGTCCTCATAGTTATTCCATTGTTGTTTCCAGAATTCTGCATCTCCGGCTCCGGCCGAGTCTCGTACGTCGCGGCCGTCGCCGGCGGTCTCTTGTATAGTACCAGGCTCTGCTTCGGGCTTTGGGAGTCAGAGAATTGAATTATTTATTACAAAGCCATGCTTACTTTTCTCTTGATGTGCTTCCGCGCATAACTCGGGAACAATATCATCTCTTCCTCTCCACTCCGTACAACTGCTGCATCGCTGAACCCTCCGGGTGTATCATCCTCATACTCATATGCAGCGCTCCTACTAAAACCCGGCGCATACTGCTCCGTATATGATTGTCTCATTTCATTAGCAGCTTTGAGGTACCCGGCCAGCTTTTTCCTCCTGGAGCCGGGTTGCCTGCTACCATCGCTTTCCTGGTAACTCATCGTGACCTTGTTTGAATCAGTTGCGCCGGAGTTCTGTATCAACTTCTGCCGTTGGAGGCGAGCCTCATTTTGCAAGTAGCTGGTGTCCCAAAGCTTCCGTGTGTGTCCGCGTAACTGCTGGAAGATTCCAGGCTTCCGTGTGTGTCCGCGTAACCGCTGGAGGATTCCAGGCTTCCTAGTGAGCTTGAGAGCCTGCCTGTATACTATGTACTTGTATATGCGTGCTTGTGACCGATGTTTGAATGACGGGAGTATCTCGTGTCGCAACCGCGAGAGCTGGTCGTGTGCCCGTTTCCGTGTGTGTGGGAAGAGGTAACGAAGGAATGACGAGATACCGTGGGCGGAGGGCTTTCGGTGGAAGGGATATTTGGGCATCCAGATGAATGCCTACGGTGGTGTATGCTTGCGAGGCACGGTGGGGGCGAGGGGTCGAATGAATGGCATTGTGGCATGGCAAAGCCGCACTTCTCGACTATAACGGGAGACGTCATCGCCCGCTCATCTGATGAGAAAGCGCACGGATCATGTTCTTACCTACATACAACGCAAAGCCAACTCTAACAAATACAACATGGCAACCTATGGTTTATTTGATACTTTTAGCCTGTTCCTAAATACTCAATCCCACCGCATGTGAGATTGTGCCATAAGCACGGCAAAGTCTGAAGTAAAAATTGCGAAAGCGGTGTCGAGATGGGTCGAAGATGAAATTCATCCTTGGTTTGGCTTACGTGCATAAATTATCTACTGACTGAATGATCGTCTCCTGTGTCCTCCAAACAAAGAACTCCTTCCAAACATACACAACAACTCAAGCAAGGCTTGTGGTCGACCTGAACACTTCCTTTACGGCCGGAACATCCTTCTGCAGCGACTCTATAATCTCGTTCCAAACACGGAGAGCAATCTTCTTGTTCTCTTCCCCTGCAAGACTAGGGGACAAAGGCTGCACAATATCGTTCTTCCAGAAATGACCGTGCACATGTTCGCCCTCCGTTGTGGCGCTAAGTAGAGTCCTCGCACCCTCTTCTGCCGTACGCATGATAATTGCCGCCATGATAGTAAACATAAGCTTAACTCCAGGAAACTGAACGTCGGGAGCGAGGTCTGTTTTGACCATGCCGGGACAGATTGATGTGATGATGACTTCCCGGGAGGAGACACCTTCGGCAAGCTTGTTGGTAGCGTACATTAAGAATAATTTGGTAATGGCGTATTGAGATTTGGCACCGAAGTTCCCGACTCTGTTGAAGGCTTGCAAGAGACTGGGTTCCTGGAGAAGTTTGGCCGGAATCTTGGCATTAACGACGAGACCAGAGTTGACGAATTCTAGCACTGGCGTCCTTCCGTTGGGTGATTTTGGCGCTTGAAGTTTGGGAAGGAGCAAGAGTCCAAGGAGAAGACTGGAGAGAACGTGCACCTGGAGGTCCTCTTCCCAGCTATGCTTTGACTGCACAAACTTGACCTTGCTAACTCCCGCGTTGATGACAGCCACGTCGAGTCGATCAAGAGTTTCCACCCGCTTCCAAAAAGCTACAACGCTGTCGTAAGATTTCATATCAAGTTGCCAGGTTTCGAGCTGATCTTTCCTTCCAAGCCGGTTCTCAATAGCGGACTTTGCTGCCTCTCCCTTTTGAAGATTTCGAACGGCTAGTATGACCTTTGAGGCACTCAGGGCAGCAAATTTTGAAGCTGCCTCGAACCCGATCCCAGAGTTGGCACCAGTGACTATAACATTCTGTCCGGCGAAAGAATCAGTAACGACCTGTCCTGGACTGATCCATTTGTCTCTGAGCACATTGAACAAGAATGAGACGACCATGATAGCGATACTACAGACACAGTCGAGATGCAAGGAAATGGACAAATGAAGAGAGTGAAAGGATGGTGATAGAATATTACAATGAGAACTAAAAGACACACCACATCTATATACTCATAGTCACAACCCAACAATCAATTCGTCCGAATGTCATTTGGCCATTCCACCAGATTTGTTGCCCTTGTCGTTATGAGAAGATTAGCAGGCTATCAAGACAGGAAATAGGTGTGAGTGACTAGGAAAGCGGCCCCCGTTTGCTGAAAAGTGACCTTGTTATGGGGTTGCAATTCCCGAACGGGAATGGTAGCCCTTCTTCGTGCATACCGTGTTACTTTCGAGCTTCCTCCCTAATCATAAAAGACATCAGATCACGGGGACGAAGTGCCAGCTTCGTCCGGACATGAGGCTGATTTGTAATATATTATGACTCTTAGCATATCGAAGGACGATTGTGAGGTTCAATAGGCGTTGTTCCGATCTTGGGGATAGGTGCCGTGAGGCGAACGTTGAGGGGCTGGCAGTGTCGTGGTATTCATCATTCCTCACAAGTGATAGACCCAGCGCTAATCTCAACCCGACCAAGCGCCTTGGCAAGAATTGTGATGTCGGTTCCGACAGCTCGACATCTCGCGTCTCTAGGTAAAGGCAGACGAAATCGACGACGCCTCGCCATGCTTGCCCTATCCTCGCCCACCCCTCGAACCCGCTGAAATTTTTCCTCATCCATCCAGGACACCATATCTGGAGATGTCCTTCAACCCGAACCAACCCCACGGTGGTGGCCCCGCTGGAGCTCCTCCAAACATGGCCGCCAGCTTCAACGCCATGTTGCAACGCTCTGTCCAAGATCATGGGTCATCAGAACCAATTTCTGAGCCTCATATTAATCCTCCCCCATCCATTGGTGAGCTTTCGGCCTTTTCAACCCTAGTATGGAGCCATTGTTAAATTGTTCAATCACAGGATACAGAGGTGTATATAATGCCACGCCGCCGCCTGCACAATTTGCTGCCCCAAATGCTCTTGGAGGCGCAAGAGGTATCTCTCAGCAGATACTCCCCACAGACTTGCCTCCACAGGCGTTCCTCACCTCTGCTATGCTCTTGGATATGGTCGACAGTACGGACGCCTGATGCACGGACAAACAGTTGAGGACATATTGTTGACACGCTTGTAGAGAAGGTTGATGTTTTGCTCCGAGACGAGAAGGAGTACATCGGAATACTGCGATCCTATGATCAGTTTGGTGAGTTGCTTTGCTCATATTCCTATATCATAGTTGACACTCTTAGCCAACTTGGTCCTCACCGAGTGCTACGAGCGCATAGCCGCACGCAACCCCGCAGCCATCGAAGACCCCACAATTCCACCGTGGTTAATATGTGACGTCAAGCTCCCTGGCGTCATGACCATTCGCGGCGAGAACGTAACCATCTGCGCCACCGTAGACCTCGATCGAGAAGATAGCCCGAAGGGTGTTACAGTCGCACTCGAGAAGGATGTGAGGGCCCTTGCAGCAGCACAAAAGACCGACAAGAAGGACTCGGACGCTAGAAAAGCGACAGCACTCAAGAAAGCTGGCATAGAACCAGGCTTTGGGATGCACGGTTAGGAATGTACGAAAACATGCATCCATGCATTGGTGGCAAGCTGTCACATATGTTTACGAGTGTGTAAGAATGGCAGGCTGCGGCCGGCTGGGATAACGAGGACGCGATCAACGCGTGATATATCAATGATACCAGGACACCGAACAGTCCAACTGGGACGATCTCACGACATTGGTGCTAAAGCTTGCAAAGAGTGAAGTGCAAATTCTGGATAGAATTATGAATAGAGCAGAAAATCAAAACATTCGGTATTAATGCACTACTTCAACAATAAACTATTACCCTCTGAGAAGAGTGGCATACTTGCACCTGAACCAGTACACACAAATGTGGTCAATCAGGAGTGCGAAATGCTATTCATTGACCCCAATTCATCATATTATATCCGAGTTATTGCCTAACCGGTAAGGTGACAATGGATGTGCCATTGCACAATGTCAGCATAGATTATACCGCACGTCTTCTCGTATTGTTAGACAGGGTATAGCACAGTAAAGGGACAAAAGAACTAGAAATAGTATATGTTACCCTGCTGTGTCTGACAGGCTATGTGTTACACGGTAGGTATGTTGTATCCCCCCGCAAATGACCAGGTGCGGTATTTGCGTGCTATAGCCTTCCAGGGTCGTACTGCATGCTGGCACTAGAACCCTCGACAATTACAGGCACCATATCACATGTACTGCTGGCAAATACAGCGGAGGTTAGCAGAACAAAATTGATCCTCGTATCCTTCCTTACCCTCCATTTAATTACCTCTGCACTTGTATTTGGGCGTCGAAAAAGACGAATCGTATACTCTCTTGTCTAGACGACATATGGTGTATTTGAAAACAGGATATAAAGCCACGAAGACCGTCGTACAAGGCTCAAAGCACACTCTCCTTACACGAGTGGTTGTTCGGAGATAGGGGGTTCAAATGTGATTGTGTTCTCAGCATTGATTGTCTTGTAGTACAGTTTCGACTTTGTTTTTGTGTCCCACAAGTCTTGACCAATTTTTAACAATTCCCCTTGTGCTCTGTGGATATGCTAGGCTTCTATGAACGGGTTTGTAGGTATGCTATAGTGCTGCACAGGGGCTATCGTCCTCGAAGTTGTGACGAGGTTTGGGGTGGAAGGGTGGAAGGGTGGAAGGTCGTCGAAACCGCGTGTGTGGGTTGTACGGATGATATAATAATGGCATCGGCTGCCGAACGATTCCTGAGCTAGCAACGCAGAGCACAACTGCGAAGCTAGGGGTCAGAATCAATACAGATATATAGTTCCTTGCCTTATACTTGTTCATGCTGACGGCTAGCTGCGAGGGATGACAGCGGTGCAGGAGAAGCTTCCCCTGGTTACCGGCTAGAAGTACCACTCTCAGTTGCGTCACCAGGGTGGCCCACGTCTGTATACCCACGCCTGTGTTCTACTTGGAGTATGCGACCATCGATCTAGCCGGATTTCGATCCTTGTGAGGCCGTGGTGATTGTGCAAGGATGAGTAAGGTCATTTCGTGACCGGTGTATGAGTCTATTCGCGCTGCTTCGGCTACTGTGCGGTCATGGCCGTGGAGATGACGCAGGAGGCGGTATCGATCTACGCCTAGCTACTCTCAGCAATCCGAGAGATGGGCCCGATGCGTGTGAAGAGTGTATAAGTACACTCGCTGCCCTAGTGGGTGTGAGAGATTCTGTTTCCTTGAGGCCATGGCGAAGGACCTGTGTGGTGAGAGGACCGGCGTTGTCTGAAGAGGTGACTGACCTCGCGCCCTAGTTTACTGGAAGTAACTGCTCTTCCCGACGACGAGAAGACGAGGATGAAGGGTATACAGGATGATTTGAGTGACCGTTCGACATGCTCGCTGTCTGATTACAGCTGGAAGTCGGATTGAGACACCCTTCTTGACGCCTGCATCTCACTGGGAGCTCCGAGTACAGCTGGAAACTTGACTGCAAGAATGAGTTAGATCGGGTCAGTATTTGCACTGATCGTGTTCTTGGAGGAGACAGAGGTTGGCGTGGTGTAGACTCTTCCCGTTGAGCCGCCGGGATGGCCCATGAGCTAAGAGGGACTAGCTTACCAGTCGACAGATGCCCGCTCAACGTCAGTTGAAGCCGAACACTGGTCTCTCAACTCTCTCATGCATCCTCACCGTCTCCTTCGATCTTTCCAGGCCCTCAAACACAATCACTGTGGATATCAACGGCATTTCACAGAGGAAGGTGTTTTTTCCTGGACCCCAGGTCTATGGACGCCCTCTCTCGGACAGCCTACCATGCTCAGAATGAGCAACCTTCTCCCGCGCCTTGCCGTTTACCTTGGGACGCGCTGTTCCGTACCAACATCGCCAAACCTATTCTGGAAGACGTGGTAGTGCAGCGTACAGTGAGAGTAATCTCCTCGGCCTGTTACTGGACCCACGCTCTGTCCTTCCGTATGTGATAACGTCTGGTAGCCGTGCGACATCAGTCTCACAACAGCTACTGGCACAAACACATGGAGATTATAGCACTAGAATACTTGAGACCGAGTCGACAGCTGATATTGCTAATGTGCTGAGACGTAGGGTACGACTGTAGACCGCTACGAGCCTCCTTCTAGGGACGAAACTCTGTCCACGATCGCAACGGATCAATGCCCGACTTTTACCGGAAGAATACAGGATCAACACAGGAGTAGCCGTGGGACAACTCCTCATCAAGAGTTAGCAATGATAGCAACTAGGCTGCAAAGGCCTTTAGCGGCGGGGGGATGCTATCAATTTGAAAACATGAGACTAGAAAATGGATTAGATTGAGCAAGTCGGATCACTATGACCATTCAAAAAGTCGGACGTTGATGGCTCATCTGAAAAATTCCAACTCCGCACCAAAGGCCATTCGGCATCCCGCCAATGGCATTGCTCATGGTGTGGAGTAGAACCCTTCTCGCGCCTCTCGCCCCAGGCATCCCTTCTTCTCGGAGAAACTTTATGGGTTCCGTTGGTCGTTGGTCCATCTTCAGGTTGTCAGAACGAGCCGACACCTTGGCTATGAACCAAACATACCTCTTCTCCGCTCTATGCCCCGTCTTGGTTCCGTTTCTCGATCAATCCTTCTATTGGGTATATTTCTCGAGTCTGGACCGAGCGCGTGCAGTTCGTCTTTCGAAGAAAAAGTTGCTAAATGACAAATCCCTCCCGTATTACGTTCTTTTATACATATTCATCCCGTATTGGGTCGTATTTAACGGGACGCGGCTCGATTGGTGATAAATCCGATGGATGAGGGCTCTGCGACAACAGCAGACTCGATTCTCGTTGCTCTGGATCTTGTTTTGTGAAGTCCTTGGTCATGCTACCTTCGACTAAACATGGATATTGTTAGCGATCTCTACATGCATATACGTTTGCTACCCTGCCAGGGCATGCATACAAAGACTGGAACGCACACGACATACCGAATTTTCGTTGGATATCCCGCAGCAGCTGCGACATTCTCCACTTCAAAATAATCATCTCCACCGCGGGTATGCCCTCTGCGATCAGCCGACTGTTTATTCGCTCCAGCATCGTGTCCTTCTCGTTCGCAGGAATGAGGATCCATCTTGTCCAGTCTGTGTGCACTTCCGAAAGCTGCTTGGCTTCTTCTTTGGTAATGAACTGCCTCTCGTTAGCCTAGCTTCCTCTGCCCCTTCCGTCCGCCTCACATAGAACCGGTCCCATTGCTCCTTACTGTGGCCTGCAGACACGCGGGCCTCCGAGACTGTTGCGTTTATGCGGATAGTCGAGGGCATCTTTGGGATAACGAACTGAGAGCGGAATTGGCGTTTATAGGCGGATTGTAAAGGCCATGGAAATCCGATGAGGTTATAGGGCACAGTCCCCGCTCCAGGGCTTCCGCCTAGGAATTAGCGGTGTTTTGTTTTGGCGAAGGCGGCTGAGGTGGAACCTGGAGGAATCGGCATCGGCGTCGCTGATGGGCTCGTGCCTTGTGGTCGGAAGGAGAATCATTGGCAGGGGGCTACCCAGATAAGAATCGCAATATCTGATGTTAATCGTTTTTCCCGGTGTTTCTTATACCGGAAGGTCTCTTGTGTCATGCTGATAGATATATCGATATGGGTTGAACCGTCACCATTACCGACTCGGAGTTGGATCTCCTGTCGTACCACCAGTTCGATGGCGTCCAGCACGGACATCGGAGCAAGTACTACAGCATTACAGGTAAGGTAAGATCAAAGTCCTTTTTCCAATAGTGTCCACTAATAGATCGATTGTGTAGCACAAACACAGCTTCTCGGGCAGTTGAGAACAAAATCACATAAGCAGATGCACGCGTTGGTTCTGTCTGGCCATGGACGCGGTGTACCTTACACGATCCATTCCAGCCTTTCTATAAGCAGATGACATATGCTCTGTCTTATAACCACACATATACGCGCTTTGGACAAAAGTGTCATAACGGAGGACTCAAAAGCTCATCGACCAACCTCTTCTAAAAAGCCTTATCGATGCCCGCCCATTGGGTCACTAAACGCGGCCCGGATCTGAGGCTTACGGGAGTCAAGCAAGACCGATGATCAGTCACGGCGCGGTAACATGCGGCCTCGGCTTGCCGATTATAGGTTGAGAATACGGTGTAGAAACATTATTTACTACAGTTATTTGTCTCATGTCTCATGCGCCTCCTATCATATCTCCCCTTACAGACTTCCACAATTCAATTCATGTTCAGCTTGCTTACGGACTCGGACTTACTCTTTCTGGGATAGGAGGTATGTCAGAAGGTAGCGTTCCCATCGTCCGCAGGCAGATTCGGTACCCTTTTCGGGCATGGCAGCGTGTTATCGACGTACCGTGTCTTGAACGCCACGGGGAACGCCAGTTCATGAGGATCGTAGGCGAGCGCCAAAAAGGAGTGCTCCGGGAGGCGTTCAAGTTGAGGCAACAGTTCTCGTGTGGCCACCGCCATTGTGCACCGTACGCCCTCACTCACGCGATCAGACCCAAACTCGGAAATCTCGGGACCCGGGGCCAGAAGCTAGGTGCCGCTCATCAACGTGCCACGACGTTGATGCGATGATGCGCGACTCCCACTGTCCCACAGGACCCCATGTACATACAAAGGTACCATTCCTGCTGTGGCGCGGTTCGTTCCCGTCGATATTACCGCTGCCCTCATGCAATTCTCTTTTCGGAATCTGTTCCCAGCAAATGAAGATCTGCATCGAGTTCTTGTTGTGCCAGCTCGCAGGGCCTGCCGCGCCCCCGGCGGCCACGCCATCAGGAGTTCTAGCGTCGGATGCCGACCCCTTGCGTTTCCACGAGAAACTCGATACCTTGTTTTCTATGTACAATGATAGAAGGAGGAGCCGAAACTTCCACACGTCGTTTGAGGATCGTACTGGGTTTTCTGGAACTGGGGAAAGATCTGGGAACCTTGGGATTGGGGCAAATCTCGGTAAGTCAAGGGATGGCCCTAGCTTTCGATATGTCTTAGCTATACACAGTAGAGTTGCAATGCGAAGGCAAACATAAGCCTAATAAGCCTAATAAGCCGCTGCCTCATCCGTACAGGGTTGGATTTTCTGTAAGACGGAACATGTGTCGTAAGGGTGTGCGCGTCCATTTGTACCCCAAGTATATTGAGGGGCGATATTGGACTCGGCAATATGGGAAAAAAGGAAAAAAGGAAAAAGAACAAGGCGATTTGTGAGTGAGCGCTTCTATTTGCAGAACGGAGGGGACTTGGGCTAAGCATGTCTGTGCCACATATGACACCGCCTTTTTCATGCTCGAAGTTGCGAATTCGGTCTGACGTATATGTTGGTGGTTCCCGCCCTTGCAGTGCATATGTCTTAAACTCTCTTATGCGGATGTTCACCGTGGTTTGGAGGCTGGTCTGATAAGAAGCCGAGCTGAATAGGACGAGGTGAAGGTTTGTTTCCCTTCTGATTGTTTTTCTACTACTACTTCTACTTCTACTTCTTCGATAACGATGGTTCCTTTTTGTGTCAGTCTTCTTCGTTTTCATTCCTCGGGCCTTCAAATGCCCAGTGAGAAAGAAGATGACGTTTCGGGTCAACTGGCCCAGAGCCCGCGTCAGCTAATATCTATGTCAGTATCAGCATATCCAAGTCAACTACAGAAGTTGACACCAGTATCTGAGGTTGTCGATGTTCATCATTATGCTGTTGGCTTGTAGTCCCATTGGCGCAATGCCCGAGGACTGGCACGGCACCTTTTCTACAAGGTTCCTGAACTAATACATGATTTCCTCATACGATTTCCAAAATGAAATCCATAGACGTGCTCATCCGACAATCTCGTATGAGTAAACGATGTATGCAGGACGATGGAGAGGCGTGATCTTGCGCATTCCAGGCAGCATTATGGTGTAGAGACTTGTGCAGGCTTTTTCCGCATGAATCTGAATTTCGGCTGAAAAGTCGACCAGAGGCTGCTGGACTTCAACAT
>MU005772.1:1027326-1109268 GCA_010093715.1 Pleomassaria siparia CBS 279.74 | reverse complement strand
ATACCGACATCAATGTCGACTTCGACATGGATGATGTACCGAGGGAGATAACACATTTACACACACACACACCATGACAGATGACACGTGATATATATCAGATCTATCTATCTATCCCATCCATCCATCCATCCATCCATCCATCCATCCATCCATCTTTTCCTCGCGACGACGCACGTTTTACATACAAAATTCCATATTATAGCGAGTTTAAGAGAGAGAGAGAGAGAGAGGGAGAGAAATGTGAAACTTCTTTCTTTCTTGTTTCTTGTTCTTCATCTTTCGATCCCTTCCTTGCATGTAAATTGAATGAATGAATGAATGAATGAATGGGTCTAAATACACACATACACATTTTCTTTATACGTACATACGTTGTACATATGTACATACATACATACACAGCAATAACTAGCCAGTTACCCGAAATCACAAAAACACACAAATCTTCTTCTTTCTTTCCTTCTTTCTATTTTAAAATTTTTTTTTTAGTTCCAACAAGGTTTAAAGATGGAGAAGAAAGAAAGAAAGAAAGGCAAAAAGAAAAAAAAGAAAAAAAAAACAACAACAGCGCTGGCATGCTTGTGATCGCTGATATCATATCCGATTCCAAGTGGTGAGTTACGGTGAAGGCTCTTCTTCATCAGCTATCATGTTGCTTTGTTGGTATTCTTGGTGCTTACTGCCTGCCTGCCTGAGAGTTTGATTCGATTTATATACCTCAGCCTGAGCAGAGAGCAACATGGTTCTTGGGCGCACGGAGCGGACGAGCAGCCAAAAACATTTCAACAGATACTTGGAGAAAAACAAATATAACACGGGCGACATGTTCTAACAAACACCAAATCTCGCATCCATAGCCGTTCATTGTCACTATTACACGTGTAACCAGCCATCGTTGAAAGTAAACCCCAGAGCACCCGCATCATTTGAACGCCGAATCCGCCAAACAGTACAGTTGCATAAAGTATATCCATAACGTCACTCCCGCATCCCTAGAATCATTCACGCTCTTCATTACACATTTCTTTTTGCGATCAATCCGAGTCACATGTGCGACATCATCGGCCAGCAAGGCTGACAGAAAAGGAAGGAAAAGTACCAAAGCATCCAGTGCCCGGTGCACGAAACTTTGAAGGTGGCAACAAGAGAGGGGGCAACATCTAGAAGATGGTGCCAAAACTCTCGTCCACGACAGGAAGCGCCTTCCTAGGGCTGGACGGCTTCCCGCCTTCGTCGGCCGTCTTCTTGTGGCGGAATGTGACTGCCACGAATCAGTAAGAGGGCAATATAGATCTTGGACAGGCCACTTACATCCAACAAACAGACCATTCTTCATCTTCTCGTCTCTGTCGGCCATGGCCTCGAGTGCGGCCTGCTTGTCATGCACTTCCTTGTACTTGGCCATGTCAGCTTCGCTCCCGAAATCGTCAAAATACCCCGCATCAGTGTCAGAATCCAACTCTGGCACGAATGGGGCCTTGTTCTCCCTCAGTTTATCCCAATCTACCTCAGCAAAATACTGATGAGCATGTATTTCCGAAATGCCCCGGAAGCGGGAGGAATTGGAGGCAACAAGACGCGTGATGAGGTCCCAAGTGCGCTTGGACAGGAAATATGAAGGGTCTTCGTAGACGGGTTTGCGGAGGACCTTCTTCCACTGCTTCAGATTTTGCCACGTCTCGTCAACGGTCGCTCCCGCAAAGGGCGGATAGCCGGCCAAGGCCTCGAATAGCATGCACCCCAGACTCCAGTAGTCAACTGTGAAATCGTATTCGTCGCCTTTGAGGACTTCAGGGGCCATATAGTCAGGGCTACCGACGATGCTCTTGGCATAATTGACGTCGCGTTCGCGGAGTGAGCGGTAATTCTCTCGGCGCTCGGCCGCAGTGCGGTTCTCCATGGGTCGCCCAAACGGAGATACGACATTCCCCACCGACTCGAGTTTGATGCGCATCGACTCGATCTTGGCTGGAGCAAGCATTCCGGCTGCAAGACCGAAATCGGTCAGCTTGACGTGTCCCGTGCTGTCTATCAAGAAGTTTTCCGGCTTGAGGTCTCGGTGAATGTAGCCCAGTTGATGCAACGAATCAACACAGGAAAACATCTCAGCGATGTAGAATCGAGCGTGTCGATTGTGAAGGACACCGGTATTGTTCAACAGGGTACGGAAATCGCCACCGGGAACGTATTCCTGATCATGTTAGTTGCAGTCCCATGCAGATGAATGATGGGTTTTGTTTACCATGGCGAGATAAATGCTCCGATCGTCTTGGAAGGCATAGAGGAGCCGGACTAGCCACTCGCTCTTTGCACTCGTCAAGATGTCTCGCTCGGTCAAGACGTGGCGAACCTCATCGAGCTTGAACAGGAGCTTTTTGCTCATGACCTTTAGCGCGCATACCTCTTTGGTATCCTTCTTCTGAGCCAGGAACACCTGACCATAACCTCCTTGTCCAACTTGAGTAAGGATTTGGAAGTCGCCTTGCCTCAAGCGTGTGCGCCGTTTCCGTAGATTGGCCCGCTCGCGCCCAAGGTACTGATTGAGAGCTTCACTGTAATCTGAATCGGGAGTAGCTGGCGGGGGAGGATTCTGTGTTTTGAATTGGGTGAGGCGGTTTTGCCGAGTATGCACGTAGGTGAGCAGGTCATAGTAGTAATCGAGGAAATCTACGACACGAGTCAGATCAGACAGATGAGGTTGCTTAGATGGTGTACCCACAGAGCTGCGTAACGTTGGCCAGACGCTTTGCCGACGGCTTTCTAGCCTTCTCGAGCTCCTCGGCGGAGAGACGCTGCGGGCCGTTGAGGTAGCGCGTCGACTGGTCCGCCTCGCGCGTACGGTATGGATCCTGGCGCGACTGGGCTGCTTGCGTGATGTAGCTGGGCTCTTTCTGTATGCTAGGACGAGCGCTCGGTGGTGTGTTCTCCTTGTTCGACTTGCGAGTCGGGTTACCAGGCCCAAGGGTTGTAAGATCTTGCGTTGAATAGTCCACGTCATCGACAGTGTGTGGGGGGGCTTTGTTGGGCGATGTCGGAGTATGTGGCTTTGATCTCGAGGGCGAACCCGTGGTGGGGAGAAGTCTCATGGCATTTTCAAAGACATGGGGTAGGTCGAAAGCGCCCGGCGGCTGATGGTGTTTGCTCGGGCTGCCCTGGGGAGTTTGCTGTGGACTCACAAAGTGCTCCTGTGAGGGTGTTGCGGGGCGGACCATATCGCTAGAGCGCGTATGTAGCGGCGGGGGTGGGATGGGCAGTTGGAAGCTCTGGCGGTCCGCAGCCATTGTACTCGATCTGCTTGGTGCTTGGGGTTGAGGGAATGTGGTCGAGGTCGCCGGCGTCAAGCCTTAGCGGAAGGAGGGACTGTGAGCAGCGCTTTTGTTGCTGCAACGTCTGGTGGGCACAAGAAAAGCAGTGCAACAAAGTGCAACAAAGTGCAACAAAGTGAAATGAAGTGAAATGAAGTGAAGTGAAGTGAAATTGAAGTAAAAGTAAAAGTGCAGTGCGACAGCCAATCGCAGTTTGGGTGGGCGTCTGGAAAGGAGATGTGCAAGCGTGCAGCGTGCAGCGTGTTGTGGTGCTGTGGTGCTGTGGTGCTGTGGTGGTGCTGTGGTGGAGTACTTGAACCCTTTTAGCGGGGTCTGTTTATCAATAATAATAATATTATGGCAGTATTTTTGGCCGATGATCCATAATAGTTCACCTTTGCTCGGGCAACCAATGACCACGTCCAACCCTCGACCCCTCCTCTACTGTTACAAAAAAGGTTACAAAAAGCACATTGCAGATCTTAATTATCAAATTATCTTTTTTTTTTCTTTCTTCAAAAAAAGTAAGTCAATTCGTCATACACACGCAAATTCAATCTTTCTTGACATTTCATAGTTTGAAATACCTGTAGGCATTCATACAAGCCTGTTGATTAAATAAAGAGCACACGCTACCATGCAATCCATAACCCCATGACTCCTCCTGTTCCCACCTCCGTTTGATGAAACCCAAGAAATCGTGACACCGTACTGAACATATCATTGGTAAAAAGCCGCTGAGAGCGCTCGTCCCCGTGAAATGTAAGAAAAAGAAAAAGAAAACATGACATGATCTCATGGTGATGCGTCACTCAATTGACCCATGGCATCTATCGCCTTCCTGCTTCATCTCCGGTACCATTCCAGGACCTCGTTATTCCCCTCATATGGGGAGAGCAACCTGTCGACTCAGACCATCGCCGTCGGACTCGCCTCTGGTTTTGTCTACCACTTAGAGACTTCCAATGTCGCTCTCGAATAGAGCACCTTGAAGTATTTGTCGTTCTGCAGCGCTCAACATGCCGATAGACCCATTATATTGAGTTAGAACCGCCATCATTTCCGACCTTGAAAGACGCGGGGCTGGCTCAATCAGGAGTTTCCGGCACATTGGACATGTGATCTTGTTCTTGTGTTGTTGACATGTGTCAATCCATTTCAGAAAACAGTATTCCCCGAAGACGTGTTTGCAGGGAAGTTGGATTGCCATCTCGTCCTCTTCTGTAGGAGAGACATGATTGGGCGAGAAATCCTTCTGGCAGATGTCGCAACAGGTAGAAGAATCTTCGGGGAGCTCGTGGGATGAGACATGGCGGAGTTTGTCCTTGAGAGCCTGTATCTGCGCCGCTGTTACACCGTTACCATCAATGACAGGATAACCGCGTGCACCATTGAAAGCTCGATGTCTTTGCTGCTGGCGGATATGATGTACCCGGGCACGCCTGGCCACGTCAGTTGCGTCCGGGGAACCATTCAAGCTGGGCAGGTCTGTGGCGTATCGGTCGAAGCTCCGGCGATGTGAAGTCCTTGGAGAGACACTTCGATCTGAGCGGCGGTTGTAGGTTCCCGTGAGACGGGCTGACCCAGTCTGTGGTTGGTGGACATTCTGAAGCTGTCTCTCATATGATGTTCGCCGACTTGGTGATGAGAAGTTTGGCGGTGCTGGCAGAGACACAGAGTTGGCGCCTCGCATGGGCCCTCGACCTTGAATTGTAGGCTGCATCGAATCACTACCAAAGTGGCCTGGGGGCAGAGTAGGGGTCCCTGGTAGAGCAGGGGCTGGTGGCAGTCTATGCCCTTGGGCAGGATGAAAGCCAAGCATCTGGGACTGTGAGAAGTGAGGGTAGGGAGACAAAGTATAGGGTTGGTTGACCGTTGCAGGAGAGTCCAGCATTTGAAGTAGATTGGCATCGTTTCGAATATCTCCCAAAACGGGGCGAGGACCGTTGGACTGCATATTGTGGAACTGAGCTTGGGCATGGACGGGATGCATATGTTGGATTGGGGCCAAAGTTGAGCTCGTGTTATATATTGTGGATAGAGGAGGAAAGGAGGGCCTGTGAGTTCGAGGCCCGGTAGGCGCCGAGAACTGATGATACTGCGACCCTCGAGCCTGAGGGGGATAGTTGAAGGGAGCATTGTGACTCTGGCTCTGGCTTTGGCTTTGGCTCTGGCTTTGGCTTTGGCTCTGGCTCTGGCTCTGGCTCTGGCTCTGGCTCTGGCTCTGGTCCTGGCTCTGGCCCATGCTTTGATCTTGATTTTGAATTCGACTTTGGGTTTGGCTTTGGCTGTGGGTTTGGCTTTGACTTCGACTTTGGTTCTGATCTGTCATATGAGAATATGGAGTGAAGTGGTGAAATTCTGACCAAGCTCCATCGGCGAGATTTGACTGGAATACGGGCGGTACCGCCGTCTGCGAGCTTTGGCCAACCGGCATTGACATGTTGAATGTGTTGCGGAGAGGAGGAATGAAGTTGTATTCAGCCATGTGGGCGCAGTCGACGAGGGTATTCGACTGGCTGATGGCAAGGGTGCCTCCACGATCGAGGATGCAGGTGTGGAGGGTGGAGGTTGTGGAGTGCACCTGGGCAAAAGATGGCGGTGGGCGACGACAGAGATAGTTGAGTGGGTGAGTGAGTTGAGGGGTCAAGGCAGAGATTGGGGCTCTTGTTCCTGGTCTGGAGCTGGAGGAGGTTGCCTGACCGAAGCGCAGAAGAGGTGCAAGTCGAGCGGATGTCTGGCAGCAGTGCCCGGCGTCATGGATAACGAGCGTTATCTACCGACTTAGCGTTTGGGCGGTGTATAGCTTAAGCTCGAGCTTGAGTCCCGTGGGCGGCGTGGATTCACAGCGACTCGCAAAACGCCGTAGACGAGCCGGGGCGTGGGGTGGGTGGGTAGAGGAAGTGGAAGTGGAAGTGGAAGTGGAAGTGGAAGTGGAAGTGGAAGTGGAAGTGAAAGGCAGCGAGCGGCTGGGCGGGTAGAGGAAGTGGAAAGGAAGTGGAAGTGAATTAAAAGGCAGCGAACAACTGGGCGGGTAGAGGAAGTGGAAGTGAAGTAAAAGGCAGCGAGCGGCTGGGCGGCTTGTTGGTTTTTGGGGGGTTGCGTCGGGCGTTGAGGTGTGAGGACGCCAGGTGCTCATCAAGCGGGAGTGAAGAGGGGCAACAATGGGACTGGAACTGGGACTGGGACTGGGACGGTGACGGTGACGGGGAGGAGGAGGGGGGGTGCACTGGGACGACGACGACGACGACGACGGGGGGGGGCCACTGGGTCAGAATTAGTGCAAAGGGTGTGACGGCGAGTGCTAGGTTCCGCCGTCATATAATAAAAGGCGAGACCTGCATACATTTATGTACGGGTGACGGAGAAACCAGGTCAGTTCGTGGACGGAGAAGGATCTAGGAGGAGGAGGCGGCGGAGGATCTGGGAGGAGGAGGAGGAGGAGGAGGAGGAGGAGGAGGAGGAGGGAGCGGGACAGACATGGGCCAAACTGTCAGCTGCCGATTGCTGGTTGCTGGTTGCTGGTTGCTGGCTTGCTTTGATGCGGGCCTGAGACGGCCGAGAGTGGGACGGGGGTTTCTCTCCCTCTCTCTGATTGATGATAAAAAGGTTTGGTCGTTGCGGCGCACCACTCTTCACTTACCACTCACTCACCACTCACCACTCACCTCGGACCATGGCGACTGGAGCACACGCGAGCATCAATGGGAATGGGGCATCCGTCTGCTGTCTGGGCTGGCACGGCTGGGTCTCGGCAGTCTGGTCTGTGGTGAATAGAGCGACTTCTGGGGCAGCTACTGTACGAGCTGCACGAGTAGGTAGACGACGCGTCGAGTCAAGAGCACGAAGCGAAACCAACGGCCAACAGCCAACAGCCAACAGCCAACAGCCAACAACAGCCAACAGCCAATACGGCCATGCAGCTGGACACGACGGGACGCACGCAAAGAGACGACTCACAGTGCTACCATTGTACCTTTGTAACAATAATAAAGGTACCAAAAGGCCGACGGGGGCCTGGCCGCGGGTTTCAACCCCAACAGTCGTCCTCTTCGGCGGCAGAGGGCCATGCCCCTTGGTGGTGGTGGTGGTGGTGCCACGGGCGCTGCTGGCCAGAATCCAAAGGGGGCGTTGGCCGAGAGTGGCGGAACAAAGGAAATCTACGTCAAGTGCTACCCTGGATATGTATGTATGTACTGTACATACTGTATGTACTGTGTATGCCGTTCGGCTGCAGGCATGGGCGACCAGCGAGCCAGGCGAGAAGTTATAAGTGCCCTCGCCGCTCGCCGCTCGCCGCTCGCCGCTCGCCGCCACAGAACGACGTATACGGTAATAAGTAATACAGGAGGAGAGCGTGCGGTGTGGTGTGGTTTGCTATGGTTTGCTATGGTTTGGTGTGTTTGGTGTGGCGGCATGTCGGACGGATCGAGATGCGTCTGGTGAGAGATTGCTGCGGCATGGGGACGGGTTGCTGCGGGGAGGGAGCCGTGGTGGTGAGACGCGATGCGAGCGAGATGACATGTTTCTGAGGTTGTGCGAGGGTCGAAATTCCATCTAATATTATGCTTGATTTGAAAAATCTTACTTACGCCACAGTGTAGGGAAAAAATAATAATTTAGAAACTGCAGTCACGTGCACGGTACGGGTAATCCTACCAGCATACTCTGGAGTCTGTACGTCGTATGTACTGTATATACTTTGTACTTATTTACATAATATTAAACTGTGAAACACACCTGGGTAATACCGACTGCGTAAAGCCTGCCCACCTACCCTAGTACCGGTAGATATCAATCACAGCAGAGACATGCACAGCTCCTTCGGTCCTCTTGGCCTGTTAGTATTTAATTATGAGTATTACATGTACTGTACGTATATAGCTACATGTATAGCTCCATATAGCTACGTATATATCTACATATAACTACGTACCGGTATTAAAGACGTGCGGATACATAATTATTAATAAAACCATGGTATTATTTCCTCTCGCCAAGCCTCCGATTTCTTCCGTTCCGTGCTCAGAGTGCAATCATCTGATCTATCTCGCTGTGAATTATTTTTCCATCTACTCTCCAACCAATTGCGTGTCTCACACTACTCCCCTCCCGTACACTACCTCTCTGCTGCTCTTCACCACGGTACCATGTTCCGATCCGCTGCCAAGGCGACCGCGGTAGCATTTGCACATGGCAACCCCTCTATCACGGCCACCACCTGGGCCACCAGAGCCCTTTCTACACCACTCCGACCTGCCCCGCGCAGCACTCAATTGAGTCTTCAGACTACAGCTTCCCGTCGTCGATTCGCCTTCACCAGCAGGATGGCCTCTACCCGCGCAGAGACCGACGCCTTTGGCGAGGTCCAAGTATCATCCGACAGATACTGGGGCGCGCAGACGGAACGCTCGCTCGAGAACTTCAAGATCAACCAGCCCCAGGATCGCATGCCCCCGCCGATTATCAAGGCCTTTGGCATCCTCAAAGGCGCCGCAGCCACCGTGAACATGAAGTACGGGCTAGGTAGGACTCGCCGATAATGTAAAGGACCGTCCTGATAACAGTGTACATACAGACCCGAAGCTAGGCAAGGCCATACAACAGGCTGCATCAGAGGTCGCCTCCCTCAAGCTCGTTGACCACTTCCCCCTCGTCGTCTGGCAGACCGGTTCTGGCACACAGTCCAACATGAATGCCAACGAGGTCATTTCCAACCGCGCCATCGAAATCCTCGGAGGCCAAATGGGTTCCAAGAAGCCCGTACACCCAAACGATCACGTCAACATGTCCGCCTCTTCCAACGATACTTTCCCCACGGTCATGCACATCGCCGCCGTCATGGACTTGGAAGAGTCGCTCCTCCCATCCTTGACGAGCCTCCGCGATGCTTTGAAGAAGAAGAGCGAGCAGTTTGAGAAGATCATCAAGATTGGCCGTACCCACTTGCAGGATGCTACACCGTTGACCCTCGGTCAGGAGTTCTCCGGCTACGTGCAGCAGTTGGATTTTGGCATTGTCCGCGTCAAGTCCGCCCTGCCTCACCTGAAGATGTTGGCCCAGGGAGGAACTGCAGTAGGAACCGGTATCAATACTTTCAAGGGCTTCGCCGAGGAGATTGCTTCCGAGGTTAGCAAGATGACTGGACACGAGTTCATCACAGCCCCCAACAAGTTCGAAGCATTGGGTTGCCACGATGCCGTCATAGAGGCTTCGGGCCAATTGAACACACTCGCGGCGTCGCTCTTCAAGATTGCTCAGGATATCCGTTTCCTCGGCTCTGGGCCCCGTTGCGGTCTTGGAGAACTCAAGCTGCCAGAGAACGAGCCTGGATCCTCAATCATGCCCGGAAAAGTGAACCCGACGCAGTGCGAAGCTCTCACCATGGTCTGCACCCAAGTGTTTGGCAACCACGCTGCTACCACCTTTGCAGGATCCCAGGGTAATTTTGAATTGAATGTATTCAAGCCGGTAATGATTCGAAACCTGCTTCACAGCTCCCGCCTTTTGGCAGACGCCATGACGAGTTTTGAAAAGAACCTTGTCGAGGGTATTGAGGCGGACGAGAAGCGCATTGCCTCGTTGCTCAACGAAAGGTGAAATCTTGGCAAAGCCCCGTGTCTTTGATCTTGCAGCTAACAAGACTGAACAGCCTGATGCTCGTCACATGTCTCAACCCTGTCATCGGTAAGTCACCTATTCATAACCTATCGTGGTCTTTCACTGACTCTATCAGGATACGACCTGGCTTCCAAGACAGCCAAGAATGCCCACAAGAAGGGAATCACACTCAAGGAGAGCGCCATGGAGCTGAAAGTCATTAGTGAGGCTGACTTTGATAAGTACGTCAGACCGGAACTCATGATTGCTCCATCCGAGTATAAGAAGTAGATGATGCATTGTGAGAACAGACTGCGCATGGGGTAAAAATAGATTCTGTACGGGTAGGCAACGAATGAGATAACCTATAAAAGTGAATGACCTCATTTGTCGCGCGATCACGTGTATATCATGGGCTTTTTGGACTAGTCTTATCGATTAGCCCCTTGGCAAGTCAGAAACGCGATGTTCCAGAGCCTCCCCGCCTTCACTTACTCCCCTCACCCTTACCTGACCATCACCCCCCCCACACCCAAGCTACCACCATGCCTGGCTTACGAATCGATGGAGTGGCGCGAAAGCGCCATCGCAGTCACGTCGAGTCAAGCAACGACAATGAGGACTCGGGCTCGGGCTCGGACGACAGCAGCAGCAGCAAGCGTATGCGCGTCACCGGCGACGCGTCGTTTGAGGTAACCATTTTTTTTCCCAGCCATGGCTGTTCTTACAACTGTTGACAGACGATAGGTCGGGGATTACGATGACACTGTCCCCTCCCAAGACGTTCATCAGCCAGGCGCCATTGTCCGCGTCAAACTCACCAACTTCGTTACTTACACGGCGGCGGAATTCCATCCAGGTCCGAGCTTGAATATGGTGATCGGACCAAATGGTACCGGAAAGAGCACACTCGTATGTGCGATTTGCTTGGGGCTAGGATGGGGTACACGGGAACTTGGCAGGGCGAAAGATGTCGGTGAATTCGTCAAGCATGGGTGCGAGAAGGCTGAAATCGAAATCGAACTCGCTGCTGGAAAGAATCACAGGAAGAATCCGGTCGTTCGTCGTGTCATTCGGAAGGAGGGCAACAAATCAATATTCTTCATCAACGGAAACCCGGCAACACAGAAGGCTGTCACCGATCTAGCGCGATCATTTTCTATTCAAATCGACAACCTTTGTCAATTCCTCCCCCAAGATCGTGTCGTGGAGTTTGCGAGGCTTGATCCAGTCTCTCTTTTGAGGGAGACACAGCGCGCCGCTGCGCCAGAGCAAATGATCATCTGGCACGACAATCTGAAGAAGCTTCGCGTCACTGAAAAGGAATTGGAAGTGCAGCAAACAAACCATGAGAAACATCTTGCCGATTTGAAGAAGAAGCAGACGGCCACGCAAGAGGATGTCGATCGTTGGAATCAGCGACAGGGCCTGCTCTCCATGGCTAAGACCCTTGAGCGATGTCGCCCCATTATCGAACGAGTGGTGCTGTTGAAACAGTTGGATGACACGAAGACGGAATTGCGCGCCTCAAAGCGAGAGCAACGTCAACTGGAGCTTGAAGAACAGCCAGCACGTCAAGCTCAAGAAGAAATGGTGGCGTATCGAGATGAGATTGACCAGATTGCGAGAACCCGGACAGGGCATATTGAAAAGGCTAAGAGAAGCGCAGACAGGATCGCAGATGATATCAAGGCTGATCAGGCCAAGGTGGCTTCATTTCAAACTGACATAGAGTCCGAGATGAACTCTAAAAGAGGTGGAAAGCAATCAATCGCCAAGATGGAGGCCGAAATAACCAGACTGGAAGATTTGAGGCAGAATAAGCCTGTCCGGCTTGACGACACCAGCAGCGCCCGAATAACTGAACTCCGCAGCGAAATTTCGGGCATCGATCGTCGCCAGCTGGAAGTCAATGAGACTATGAAGACAGCTAGGCGACAAGTGCATGAGAAGACGCACGAGATAAAAGAGAAAAAGGCCGCCCGAGACAGGCTCGATACCCAGAGCGGAAAACAGGCTAGTTTACTAGCAAAATTGTCCAGGGATGCAGCTGCCGGATGGGCATGGATTGAGGCGAATCTTGACAAGCTCCCTTTGAAAGGTAAAGTCTACGGTCCTCCAATTCTCGGATGTACCGTTACGAATCTCCGCATGGCAGACGCTGTAGAATCGCAACTGAGGCCTCTGGATTACACTGCCATCACTTGTGAGACCGGGGAGGACGCTAAGTTGATTACTGACAAGCTTTACGGCGAGATGAGGCTGCATCAAGTGTCAATTCGAACGGCTCCGCAACCAATCTCATTCTATCAATCCCCAGTCACCCGCGACGAGTTGGCTGGATACGGAATGGAAGGATGGCTCCTCGACTACATTCGGGGCCCAGACCCAGTTCTGGCCATGCTCTGTGACAATTGCTCGATTCATCGCACAGCAGTCTCATCGATACAGGTGTCAGACCAGCAGCACCGAGCTCTTGAAGACAGTCCAATAACGAACTTCATCATCGGCCAAGACAAGCATCAGATCTCCCGACGCAGGGAGTACAATGTATCTTCTACACGCGTCACTGCCATCAGGAAGGCGCAGTACTTTGTCGATCAACCTGTCAATGTTGAAGAAATTCGACGACTCGACAATGCGGTGAAGGAGTTGGAACAGGGCATTAAGGAAGAAGTAGGGGTATACAACTCATCCAAGGAAGTGGTACATACCCTTGAGACTGACCTCAAAGAAAAGAAGGAAGAAATGGTATGAATCTCCTCATCTCTTCACAACTACGACTGAACTTTGGTAGAAACGCATACAAGAGGACCAAGAGAAGAAGCGAAAGGCGATCAATGCCTGGAGGGCTTTACCTGGCAAGATAGGTAAGTTTCTCAAGACGGGTCAATGACACATGGCTAACTGTTAGACAGCCGAGAAACAAACCGAAAAAGAAAGCCTTGTTCAGACACTGGCCACTTCCACGGACCGCATACGACAGATCATGGAGAAAATTGACAAGACAACCCTCGAGATTGCCAGGAAGACTCTAGAGTATACGGTAGGTGACGTCACGACTGTGGTGATCATTCACAATGCTCATACAATTCCAGAAAGCTGTTGTCCTCCTGCGGCAATTACTTGAGTCGCTTGTGGAAGCCGAGATTCGCCTTGCCGAAGCCAATTCCGAAGTGGAAGCTCTTGAGATCGACAACCAGGACATCATTCGACGAGTTGCGGCGATCAGGGATCGGGTCAGAGAGTTGGATGCCCGTAAAAAGGCCATCGTTGATAAGCACAATGCCGTCGTCAAAAGGACAAATGCCGACCTGGGCGGTAATGATCTGTCTGAGGAAGAGGTGCAGGTAGTCCAAAGGTATACGGAAAACCCATCGCTCGATGATCTTGAGGATGAAATCGAAACTACCAATGCGCGCCTGTCTATGATGGCAGATGGTAATCCGAACGCCATCCGGGAATTCCACAAGCGAGAGGAAGGTATTGAAGCCTTGGAGGAGAAACTTGACGACATACGCGAAGGACTGAACACAGCGAAAGGGCAAATAACCGAGATTCGTGGACAATGGGAGCCTGAGCTAGACGCACTTGTGGCGAAGATCAGCGATGGATTCTCAAACAATTTTCAGGGCATCGGATGCGCTGGACAAGTAGGCGTCTATAAAGACGACGACTTTGAGAATTGGTCCATACAGATTCAAGTCCGATTCCGGTAAGCTTAAGACTTGTTCTGTCTCATCCCTCGTACAATTAGTATGCTAACAAGTGCAAGCGAAAACGAGTCCCTTGCTTTTCTCGATTCACACCGCCAATCCGGTGGTGAGCGTGCCGTCTCAACAATTTTCTACCTCATGGCGTTACAAGACCTAGCTCGCTCTCCATTCCGCGTTGTGGATGAAATCAACCAGGGCATGGATCCGCGTAACGAACGGATGGTGCACGAGCGGATGGTGGATATTGCGTGTCGCGAGCGCACCAGCCAATATTTTCTCATAACACCCAAATTGCTCAGCAACTTGAAGTTTCATCCGAAGATGAAAGTCCATTGCATTGCGAGTGGAGAGCATATGCCAGATCAGTACAAAAAATTGGACTTTCAGCAGCTGGCCGATTTGGCGGTTCGCATTAGGAGGCAACAGGCTGTGGCCGTTTGAGGACTTTGGTATATCTAGTCACATCTTTTGGGCGTTTGGAGCGTTCATGGTTCATGATGGGAGGACTTTCATGACCCGTGGTAGATTTTGATGCTTGCATTTCACCCACTGCCCTAATGCGAGGGATCAGTGGGAGAGTTCGGGTTGATCTGGAAGGCAAGGCCGATGCCCCTTATTAGTAGGTATACTATTCAGGTACATGTCGGACCTGCATGATCGATAAGGAGGTAGTTTGAGGACTTCCAATCACGTTTCCGTTATAAGGAGGACGACGTTCTGTGTTCTCACAGGTCGACAGGCAACAAATGCTGGTTCCACCTCATGCACCTCTGTCCCTCGTTACTCTGGTGCCAAAAGAAGACAATTGAATTCTGGCGTCACTACCCCCGATAAGAAAAAACAAGGTCACAATAGCGTGGTCTTGATCGCAACGCCCAAGTGGCACAACATATCGAGGGTAACAGTTGTACATGGTCTGGTTTTCACAAGGAAAGAAAGATGCCTGTTTAGTCGACTGTGTACTTAAATTCAAGTCTGTCTCTTGTTTGCTGGAACTCTCTCATGCTGCATACCAACCAACCCTTGGGCTTCGCTTTCAAACGACTAACATGAAGAAACCCACAGCACTCTCTCTTTCTCTCTACCTCGTATCCACCATTCTTCCCTCTCCAACAACATCATTACCTACACCTCAATCTCCAACAATCACCAACACCACATCCGAACACTGGCTCATCCCCCGCCTTGACATGCACTACATGATGAGCGAGCGCGAATCTGGGCTCCCCCTGGGATGGCCCGCCTGGGCACGCTTCCCGTCCACCATGGACTTCGACATCAACCTCCCCTCCGGGCCGTGGAACTGCAAAGCCTCATTCGACAACGGCACCCTGCCCATCGGCAACCAGGCTTGTACACGTAAATCCACAAACATGACCACCAACCCAGACGACACGACGAGCAGCTATGCTTCCTTCACCATGATGCAGTGGCTCGGACTAGACGGGGAGGGAGAGAAGAAGAGGCCTGAGATTAGCTACATTTTGAGCGTCGAGGAACATAGAATCGTTGGTCTCGACGTCGACACGTAAGTCACCAACCTACCTTTGTGGTAACAATATAGATGTATATATGCGGGACATCATACATGTGAGGAATGCAATGCTAATCAATCGGTTGCCATGCGTATGTAGATTGTGGAAGGGCAACCAGTTCATCACGGCGAATAATCCTTACGAGCCTACGAGCTATATGACGTGCATCATGGGTCGACCGCTCGATGGTGAGAGATGCCAGATCAAGAGCTTTTTGAGTGTAAGAGAAGATTTGGTTCTCGAGGCTTTTGAGGTGTCGGGGCTAAATCTGGAGGATGGGGGTGTGGAGAGTGAAGAGTAGGCGGGGGGATATACATAATTGTGCTGTCTTTGGTTTCTCATGTATTATTCGAACATGCCAACTTGCACAAAGGCGTAATTAATTAATTAATTAATTAATAAATAGTCGTGAACTGCAACCCCATATTAATAGGTATTATTACCATATTGAATCATTGGCCTCAGCGTCGCACTAGCCTTCACCTCGTTCTAGCCCGCTTTACAAGTATCTTTATCGCCTCATCTCTCTCCAAACTCAACCCCCCCCCCCCTCCATCAGAATTATCGTGACCACGCACCAGCCACACATGATGTCCTTTCCCATGTCGCCGTTGGTGTATGTAGACCGTGTCACCGGCCTTTATTCGTTGTAATAACTAATGCAAGGTTGGCGGAAATCTTGCCTATTTCTGCGAGCGCGGACCCTTCCCCGCGCCGTTCTGAATATTTCAATAATGTACTTGTATTATCGTGTAGGCGTTCCCACTAATTGAGGAAAAAAAACTAGGATCCACGCCTCACGTCTGCGCCTGGACTCGGGAAGGGCGGGTGTGAATGAAATTGGGGGTGTGTGTTTTGGAGAGGTACTTATATATATTTATTGATCGACCTTGCCGCAAGCAACTCTCAACACCACATCGCACATCGCGAACTTATTCATATGCGACGAACATGAGCTAACAATTAGTCGAGTCAATAAATGATGATCCTGTCCCTTTCGGTCGCGGTCGCCTTCGTTGGCGCTTTGGTGCCTTGTTCCTTGGCTGTACCGCTTCGAATTCGCGCCGATCAAGTCGGAACGCCTGGAGATGCGACTTTTGACTATGTCGGTATGTACTGTACCAGTTAACATGGACTGCGACGTCTCTTCATCCCGCTAATCTCTTCTCTCCAGTAATCGGAGGTGGAACGGCAGGCCTCACAATCGCTGCTCGACTTTCAGAATTCGCTTCCGTCGCGGTTATCGAAGCTGGAGGATATTACCAAACAGACTATGGCAATGCTAGTGTTGTACCTCTGCTGTCTCTGACTGGCATAGATGTTATCGACCCTTCCGAAACCTTCCCGCATCGCCCTGAGATCGACTGGGAGCTTGTGACGCAACCCCAAACCAACGCCGGGGGTCGAAAGGTGCATTATGCCCAAGGCAAGACTCTAGGTGGTTCCTCTGCGCTCAACACCATGTCGTATGTTCGCTCGTCCGCTAGTGCATATCAGCGATGGGCAGACCTCGTGGGAGACAATAGCTATACCTTCGATAACCTGTTGCCGTATTTCAAGAAGTCAGTCCGACTTACTCCACCCAACCTTACCAAGCGAAATGCGGTCAACGCTACGCCCGAATATGACACCAATTCCTTCGGTGCTGGAAGCCCCCTAGATGTGTCTTGGAACAATTGGGTTGATCCGACCATTACCTGGCTGGCGAAATCTCTCCAGAGCATTGGCCTTGCCATCAACCCGAAGGGATGGAGTAGTGGCCAACTGAACGGTGGTTCATGGGTGCCCTCGACCATCGATCCTGCCCATGCCACTCGTGAATCCTCACAGACGAGCTTCCTCGACTACGCTGCTGGAAACACTCGGCTTGTGGTGTATCCGCACAGTATGGCGTCCAAGATCCTTTTCAAAGGTACAACGGCAACTGGAGTGAGCGTCAACACTGCTGGAACCACATATACTTTGTCAGCAAGTAAGGAGATCATCGTCAGTGCTGGTGTTTTCCATTCACCCCAGCTCCTGATGGTTTCAGGTACGTACCCATTCATTCGTACATCAGAGTATGTAATTATGCAAGTCTCACACAATACTAGGCGTCGGTCCGAAAGCAACTCTGGAATCGAAGAGCATCGCCGTCGTCGCAGATCTTCCCGGGGTGGGACAAAACCTTCGAGACCCCGTCTCCGTCAACGTGGCACACTTTGTTAGTACCACCAACGCCCAAGGCGTCGTCGCAAATCCCGTCACTCAGCCGGAAGCCCTTCGGCAGTACCAGGAAGACGCTGCCGGGCCGTACAGTTCTGCTGCAGGATACATCTCGTATGAGCGGCTCACCAACGAGCTTCGAAGCACACTCTTGGACACCACTCGGGCAGCTTTGGCGAAGCTGCCTTCGGACTCACCCGAGGTTCAGTTCATCGCCGGCACGTTCCTGTGGACGAACGGGAGCGCCATGGGCTCCATGAGCGCAACAATCTGCAACACGTTTTCGCGAGGAAGCGTCACCATCTCAAGCTCCAACGCTTCTGACGCCCCCGTGATCGATCTCGGATGGTTCAGCGATCCCGCAGATGGCGACGTGCTCGTTGCGGGGATCAAGCGATTGCGGCAAGCCTGGGCTTCGGATCCCGCCCAGTCCATCAGTCTAGGCGCCGAAGTCATTCCAGGAGACAGCGTCTCGACAGACGAGCAGCTCCTAGCGTTTGTCAAGGCAAACGCCAACATGATATGGCACCCGAGTTCGACGTGTTCGATGGGTAAGCAGGGAGACGCCGACGCAGTGGTGGATTCGCAAGCCAGGGTCTTTGGCGTCCAGCGGCTGCGCGTCGTGGACATTTCCATCTTCCCCTTGTCGATTCCGGGACATCCCCAGGCATCCGTGTACATGGTGGCCGAGAAGATTGCAGATATCATCAAGAAAGGAGGGGGGGTTCAATGAGATAAGGAGGGGGAATTCCCAATCGCGCTGCATGATGCATCAACGTCCCAGATTATGTTTGGAAAGGATGTCTCGATTCTTCCGCATGACAAGCTTTTCATGACCTAAGAGATGGATACGATTAGCGAACTCTCCAACTAGCTAGCCATCAGCCTCCGAAAAGAAAAGAAAAGAAAAGAAAAGAAAACCCCCCGCCAAGCCAGTGCATACCAGGCCTGAACCTCTCTGCATGTTCTTTTAATAATCAATGTCACAACTCTCAACGTGCGGCCTACAGGTAGGATGCTGAAGCCTACAGTATGTAGACTCTAATTAACTAGCTCCGACGTAGTAGCTTCCTTGTTCCCAATACCTACCTACCTATATTATCGCACAGATCGCATTGGACGCTCAAAGTATGTATGCGCCAAAGCTAAATTACACCTCGGCCTCCTTTCCTCCTTTCCTCCTTTCCTCCCCCTCTTTAGAACTTCACAAACCCGATATACGTACGACTTTGGTTCCAAGTTATCTCGGTCATCGCACACCACCCCCCATGTGTGATCTGAAGCTAAGAAGAAAAAATTAGTAACTACGCCGCGTTATTGTTCGGCATTTGTGTCTTCGTTAGTCGGGGATCGAGCATCTGTTTGTTTGTTTCCATCATGCATGTTGTTTTCTTCTACTATGCGCTGCTATACAGATAGATAGATAGATAGATAGATAGATAGATAAAACAGCATCTAATTAATTAATCCCCCCCTGATTTCCATTCCTTTCCTTTCCTTTCCTTTCCTTTCCTTTCCTTTCCTTTCCTTTCCTTTTCTTTTCTTTTCTTTTCTTCTCTTTTCTTCTCCTTTCTTTTCTCTTCTATTTTCGGAATTTGGATTTGGATTTGAAATTTCAATCAATCAATCAATCATTCCCACATATCTCCATGTCCCCCTTCCTCCCCCCCCCCTCCTTCGATCTTATAACAACCATACCCACCTACCCAAACATAGAATTATCTGTAAAGACACACACCGATGGCAGATACAGTAGTAGTAGTAATCAAGGATTGATTGATTGATTGATTGATTAGTAGTGGACTAGATCTTCTGATGACTATTTGTCTGGCCCTTCGAAACGTGATGGGATAGAAGATACGTATAGGACAGGGCAGGACAGGGCAGGACATGGCAGTACTATGTAGTTGTAACACTAATGTTCTGGCAGCCAGCCCCTTTTTATGAAAAAGGTAAGGAGGGTGGGTGGTGGGTGTAAAGGTGCATGTGAGTCTGACTTTTGGACAAAATAGAGGAGAGGGAGGGTAAGATGGATAATTGTTTCGGAGAATGGATACAATGAGTGGGCTTTTAGATGTTGCTAGCTGACTAACTAGATAGGTAGGTAGGTAGGTAGGTACATATGTATATGACTTGCACATTCAACGATACGAGGTGAGTGAGCGACGGAAAGGAAGGAAGGAAGGAAGGAAAGAAGGAGAGAAGAAGAAGGGGGGTTGGTTAGTATCCTACTTCTACTTACTCATCATCATCAGGACCAAGAGCCGGAGTCGAAATGCTCAGATGGCGCGCAGATTCAGCCATATATGTGGGTGGGCGGCGAGGCTGCGTCGCGTTTGTCGCTGTCGAGCGATTCCAGACAAGGACAAAAGGTCTCGCCACCTTCCGCGATACAGTTGCATCTACAACTAGATCGACAACCAACGGCCATGGTCTGTTCTTTGGTGAACTTGGGGATACACTTGGCCGGGTTGAAGTTCCAGCACCGGTGGTCCTTGGCGCAGTATTCAAAGGCACCGCAGAAGCCAGCGAGGCACACTGGAGAAGAAGAAGAAGATGCAGGGTAAGCGTAGCTCTCCAAAAAAAGAAAAGTAAGGTAGGTAGGTAGGAATGGGAAGAATAAAGTGGGGGAGTAATTAATTGCTTGCTGTTGCTGTTGCTGTTGCTGTGTGGACAACCCCCCTTTTCCCCCCCCCCAAACCTAATGGGCCTGGAAAGTGTGTTGTTGCACCACACACACACGCTTGGCAGCAATACTACTGTACACTTTGATTTCGGAAAGACTTACTATAATATCCTGACATATCACTGAAGCAGACATACCATGGCTTCGCCGACCAATTCAGTGTGTTCTTCTCGTCCGAAATAGCTGGCTTGCCGGCCTGGTCGAGATCTTGAGAAGGTGAGGTACGTGTATCGATCTTGCAGTGGCAGCCAACGGGATCGACATTGGCAAGATCAGTAACGCAACAGAGAGTAGGCCACTCGCAGCTAGCCATCTTGGTACAAGAGCCAGACTGGCAAGAGAGGATATCATCTCCACCTGGAGAGCACTTCCTGGTGGTCATCAGGGGGGAAACAATGGCGGTGGCGTTGTCACGGATCTTGACCGTCTCGGCATCATTGACCTGATGAAAGTGGTAAGCTTCAAGATTTTATGGACCTTGCTTGCATAAGGCGCTATTTACTACGATGCCCTCCAAGTCCCAATCGTCCGGACGTGCAGATATGCGAGTGAGCGAGCAGAGCAGAACAAGGAGGATACCCAAGATAGATCAGGAAGCGACTTACAGTGGAGCGTGCAATAGAAGCGCCCCTGTCCTTGATGTCAGCGGAGACACCGTTGACGACCGCGGCGAGTCCGGCGAGAATCACTCCCGCGAAGGCGAGCAGCTTCATATGGATGGCCTGTCTGGGTCTGGAGGAAAGACCACAGAGATCAGTTGGTGTTTTTGAGTGCGGAGGAGGGTGTGGATGGAAAGAACAAGGAGAGATGAAGGTTGAATAGTGGTACAGAGCAGAGTGGTAAGATGATGGATGGAGTGAGTGGAGGGTGTGTGGGTGTGCAGAGGAAGGGTTGAGAAGAGCTTTAAACTTTCGAGCTGTGAGGGAGAGCAACACAAACGCTCTACGCAATACTCTGGTTGGTGGCTAGCGTAAATTGGCGACGATATTATCCAGATATCGAGCACACGTCAATAATAGTCCAACGTGCGGGGGTGTGCAAAAGAGGCAAAGCAGTGAGTACAAAATTGAGCGAAGACGAAGACGAGAGCGTGGAAACAACAGCAAGGTGCGCCACATACAGGAGCGGAAATAGATAGAACTTCCCAAGTACTACTGCCAGAGAGTCTTGGATTCTCTCGCTTCCTCAGGTTGGTACATCGTGATTTTGCAGGCAACCCTCGAGTTACGAGACTGGAAGTATGTTGTTGGGAATCTCAGCAAAGCAGAAACCATGCAGAATGAGAGGATGAAGACCGACAGATGTGAAGCCATAGATCAGGGATGTAAGAAAGAGATGGCATTGCCACGATGTCATCGGTGGGTAACATGTTACCCAACCCGTCCGAAGGGGAGAAGATGAACGAACGAGCGAGAGGCGGAGTGAACACAATGAAAAGACACAACTTTCCAGTCATCACTTTGGTACTCATTTAGTGCGCACATCGGGAAAACAATCGGTTTATAGATGTATCAAGGAAAAATAAAGACATTTTGGCCCATCCTCACATCTTCGTCTATCGTGTATGCATTCAATGACAGCCCACGACCATGTTACGCATCCATTAAGTCCCTTCTATTCAACGCCAGTCAATGCAAGTCTATGTCGTCAAGGAGTACGCTCATATTCTGAGGTCGATCCACCATCTATTCTGCATCATCATCCGTGTCGGGGTATTTAGGAGTGCCCTGTAAAAAGGTCAGTAAGAAAATAAACAAATAAGTCAGAGATGGCGCCACATACCTTGGGGCTATTCAACCATTCAATATATCTCAGTCTTCTCCTGACCTCGCGCTCTTTCAGCTGAGCACGCGTCATCTTCTTCTTCTTGCGAGACTTGAACTTCATGTCGTCCTTGTTGCCTTCAGCCTCGCTCATGTTGGGAGTACCAACAGTGCTAGGAGCTGCCGAGCTAACGGCCGAGCTCGCAAGGCTTCCCGGGCGGGAGTCCTCAAAGCGGTCCATGCTGACGGCGAGGTGGCCCTTGTGAGCGACCCGGCCATCGGCAACGTGCCACTGCTCGGGGCAGAGAGCGCCAACAAATTCTTCGTTGTGAGAAATCATGATAACACCACCCTTGTAATCGCGAATGGCGACGGCGAGACCACCGAGGGAGTCACGATCCAAGAAATTAGTAGGTTCATCGAGTACAAGCAAATGGGGGTTGTTCCACATGGCACCCGCTAAGATGTTGTTAGTTAGGCGTCTTAGGACGAGGAGAGCGGTGACTTACCAAGCACGACCTTGACTTTCTGACCACCTGACAAACCGGAAATTTCGTTGTGGTTGGCAATCTCCGGGTCCATGCCGAGATCCTCGAAATGCTTGGAAATGACCTTGGGTTCCAGAACACGGAATCCAAGACCTTCACGGGAAGCCTCGTGATCGTCAAACTCCTGCACGAGCTTCGTGAAACCCCTCGTGATAAGGGTGTCACGCGAGATCATAGTGTTGAACTTTGGCAACATATTCAGCCACTTGACTTCGTACTGAAAGCTCTTCTTCCACTTCTGCCGACCAATGAGCGACTCCACTTTGCGAGGGCCCATGCCATCACCAATGTCAATAGGTGTGTCCATTTGGATCTTGTCCTCCTCAGTCAAAATACGTGTTTGCTTCATCAGCACCTCACGATCGTCACCATTGGCGTAACGCCACTGGAGATATTGGTTGGGAGTCTTTTCCATGTGCATTTCCACGTGCTCGAGAGCGTGTTGCTTGATATATCCGAGACGCAAATTGGGATGCTTCTCAACTGTGCCCGTCTGGGGAATCGCTTCGCCAGTGAGAATCTTGATGAGCGTAGATTTGCCGGCACCGTTTGCACCGATAATGGCAACTCGAGAGGAGAGAGACAAATTGCAGCTGGCATCGAAAAGAGAAGGTTTAGGAGCTCCAGGATAGGTGTATGTGCAGTTAGTCATGCGGAGAATAGACCGAGTGTTGGACTTGACACCAGTGAGGATACCAGGAGGAGGGAACTTGAATTGAACCTGCGATGCTGTGAGGGTGTAGTAACTCTTAGCCTCCGGCTTCTGCTTCACGAAAGCTGCAAGGTTACCCTTATAGCAAACGAGCTTCTTCTGCTCGTAGTGGTAAATGTCTGTGCAGACATCGTCGAGGAATCCGGAGTCGTGAGATACGATCAAACTGGTGATCTCCGTGTGTTCGTTGAGGTATTTGGCCAGCCATGCAACGTTGGCGACATCCAAGTGATTGGTCGGTTCGTCGAGCAGCAGGACATCCGCACGCATGAGCATAGCGCGAGCCAAAGCCAACTTCATCTTCCATCCTCCAGAGAGCGAGCCGACAGGATGAGACTGTCTACCCTCGGGACCGGCTGTGAAGCCGACCTCTTCCAGAACCTCGGAGATACGCGCTGAGCTCTCGTCCTTGAACCTAGGATCGCTGGAGATGTACTCGAGAATAGTCATTTCGGCATCTTCGCCCTGGTTGTGCTCGACGAAGCATGTCTTGACCTCTTCTTGGGGTGGGAACCCCTCGAGTTTGCCAGAGGCGATACTCCGCATTAGCGTGGACTTTCCAGCACCGTTGCGGCCGCAGAGACCGTAACGGTGACCTTTTAGAAGTCGAAGATTGGTGTGGGACAGAAGCAGCATGCCACCATAACCCAATGAGAAGGTGGCGTTGACAATCTCGGTTTCGCCATCGTCTTCCTTGACAGGGACACCAAACCTACGCTCATCTTCTTCGGTGTAGTACTGGAGTACAGCTTCTGCAACTTTTTCGGAATCGCCGCTGTTCATCAATGGCTCCAAATAGGGACCGACAAGCGATTTGATGCGCTGAATCTGCCTCTCGTTTGCAACCTCGGCGACCATCTCGGAGATGTAGTCCTTTGCAAGTGTCCACACTTCGGCGTCCCCGGGGAAGTTCTGCATCGTTCCAACTTTCGAGACCTGCTTCTCTAGAATCTTGGAAACTTCAGGGGCCACTGCGCGTTCAACGACACCGTGATCCACGTTGTCAGCTCTATCAGAGATGGCTTTCTCGATGATATCCAATGCCCTCGAAGCGATTTCTCGGACTTCAGGCAAAGAAGCACCATCCTTGACCTTCTTGACACCGGGCTGCAGCTTAGGTAGGAAAGCACGCGCCTCGATGGGATCGTGGACGAGTTTGGTCAGATTCTCTACTACAACGACTGTCTGGCGGAGGACTTCTTGGGAAGTGGATGGGGTGTTCAGGGATCGCTCGAGCAGAGGAGTGACCATAGCAAGAACGGGAGACGTAACGATGGCGACAAAGGTGGTTTGCGACAGAGCATGAATGGCCTTCTGCTGACTCGATGAGGAGGGGTCCTCGATGGACTTGACAAGGAGGGGAATGCGAGGAGCAATATCGTCATTCTGAAGGAGGGTCGTGAGACTGTTCATGGTCTTGAGGGCTTGCTTGGTAACCTGCGGACTGTTAGGTCTAATGTTCTCGGGTTGTGAGCGTCAGACTCACCTCGCTCTTGAGATCGTGCATTCCACCCTCGACGACGGGAATCAGGCGTTCGAGCTTCTTGCCCATGGCCTCCCGAAGTATGTCCTTCTCCTTCTCGGCTTCCAGGCTCTCCATGCCCATCTTTGCCTTATCTGCCATCCGGCCCATGAGCTCAAGCGCGGCAACCGCGCCCTGCCATTTTCCGGATTGCTTGCCCAGACGCTTCACGAGTACAGGGAGGAGCCCGAAGACCTTGGCTTCGGCGCTGAGGTTGTCAAAGAGCGAGTCGAGCGCATATTTTGCGGACTCCTTGACAGCTGGGGTCTTATCAGCAAGAGAGTCGAGTGCGAGTAGAACCAGCGCCTCCTCCTGAACCAGGAAGATGACCTCGGCCAGCTTTTGAGCGCGCGGGAAGCGCTCGAATAGGGCGCCGAGAGCGTTCATGGCGCCTTCTCGTTTTATGGGGCTCTTCTTGTCGACGGCCGCCTTCTTGATCTCGTCGAGGACGCCATAGCCCTTGAGGCCACGGAAGCCGACCGAGTTCTGGAGTAGAGTGCTGAGGCTGTATGCGGCCTCGACGGAGGCATGTGAAGTTTTGGCGGTGAGCACGGCGCTCAGGATGGCGTTGATATCTTCCTGTGTGGGGGGCGGCGCGGTAGAGTCGCTGGCCTTGTTGACGACGATCGCAGGAGCCATGGGGGGCGAGTCGATATGGGGCATATCCCACTGGCCGGGAATGCGTGCAGTGTGCGTGGTACTACGTGCGGGTGCGGGTGCGGGTGCGGTTGCGGTTGTGTCGTAGGTGCAGAAGTGGCTTCTCGCTTTTTGAGGGGTTTTTCTTATCGATACGAAGTGGGATATTTTCGACGTTATAAATCCCCCGGCTCTAAGAGATTGCGGATTCCGCTGATGCCCGAGAAATTGGGTATCCTTTGTGCGTGCGAAGCGGTTGCCAGAACCACGGGGTGAGTGGAGGGCGGAGGGCGGAGGGCGGAGAGTGGAGAGTGGAAAGTGGAGAGTGGAGAGTGGAGAGTAAAAACACCGGCACAAAGACCAAAGAGAAGGAAAGGAAAAGTGTGTGAAGCCCGGCAATCTTAAGGCGACAGTTCCAACCTTTTAAAGTTGGGCGGGCGGGATTATTTTTTCTTTAGAAATCTGGTCTAGGCTGCTTCAGGTAGGGGTTGTTGAACCTGTCACCCTGCCCAGGTGAAATCTTACCCATGGTCTTTTCAGACGCTTCCGATAGGCCTGTGCTAATAGAGCGTGTACATACATATACTTTTTTTGACCGCTATTTGGATTAATAGCATCAATGTTCCATCTCACTCAATATGAGACATGTGGCAAGTCAAAACCCTTCAATGATACCGATTTCACATGTATATGTTGCGCCGTAGAAATCTAAGGTATGAACATGTGCAATCGCCTTATCAACACCAAAACACCATTTGCCCCTCAGTAACAACTACAAAAAAATAAAATCATCCACATCTTTCATGCAGGAAAGACGTTTGATCTTTACCAACTCCCCTCCAGTTGTAGGTTTCTACTGGAAAGGCCGACGTAAAACTTAAAGTCGCCACTCGTCGGCATAATCCAATTTTGCCTGTTGACATCCCAATAACTCAAGTCTTTTCTTGTAATGTCGAACGTAACCATCTTCTTGTTCCCACCACCGCCATGCTCGCTCCCTTTAATTCCTTTGATCGGACCTTCTTGGACGGCTTCGACGTGCACTTTCTCGAAGCCGCGGAGGACCCGAACGGGGAAGTCAACCGGTTTATTGGTTTTGTCGTCTTTGAAGTTCTTGGGAAATCCAATGTAGAGCTGAACGACACAGTCGCCAGCAACGGCACCGATGTTGGTTACTGACGCCGATACTGAGACGATGGTGGTATAGAGATCGGGGTTGCCGCCTTGTGCACCTCCCGCTTGGCTGAGTGGACTCTGTAGCTGTGAAGCCTGAACTTCGGGGCTCTCTTCGGGCTTTTCGACGTCATCGATTGAGTCGATGTATGGATAGATATACTTGTAGAGCTTCCGGAATCCCTCGGGGTAAAGCGCGGTTTTCGGGTCCGGGATCTCTTTCGAGTACGACGGAGGCGTGAGACCAGAGGGGCGGGGCGCTGGAAGAGGCGTCTTAGGTCCTTTCGATGTGATGAGGAGGGATGAGAGATGGAACGTCGTGTACGATAGACCATATCCAAATTCGTAGCGAGGGGTGATCTCGTGCTTGTCCAGATACCTGTAGTCTATATACAGGCCTTCGGAGAAATTCTGCTGGGGAACAAGGCCGTCCAGGGGGTTGGGTAGATACTTGATTTTACTATCGGGCCCATAGTCCTCCTCCTTCTTTGCGATCGTATACGGTAGGCGGCCGGAGGGGTTGATATCGCCGAACAAGATATCGACAAGAGAATTGCCTGACTCCTGACCTGGCAGGTTGGCGATCAATACAGCCTTGATCTGAGGGTGGTTGATCCAATTCTCGACAATGACTGGTCCAACGCTGTGGATGACGACAATGACGCTGCCGTTTCCGTTGCCACAATTGCTTGCCACGTCTTGGATGAGCTTGTCGCCGTTTTTTTGAAGGTACAAGTCGTTTCTATCGCCGCGTATCTTATCGAAAGTCAGGTATCCTTCGCCGGCGTCCGCGTTGGCGAAGACGATGCAAACATCCTGGTCCCTGATTATTTCCATTTCCTTTGGCAATGTGTTCTCAGGCCAATCAGTAACGTAAACGGTTTCATTGTCGAACGCATCTCGGAGAGCGGACAGTGGCTCGATCAGATACGGAAAGTCAACTGCACCTGATCCCCAGCCTGATGCAAGCGTACCTTCGTTGCAACTTTGATCGGGGCAGAAATTCAGGCCTTTGGGGCTCAGCCGCGCATCTTCGCCAAAGACCCCGACACGGTATTTCATCTCTTTCCCGGACTTTTCGCCTTCCTTCCATCCTTTTCGGCTGAGAGGGAGTATGTTGTTTTCGTTCTTGACCAAGACCGTTCCTTCGGCTCCGATACGTCGCACAAGGTTACCGTGGAAATCGTCTCCTTCGCCTTGGACGTTGATGAACTTATTAACAACGCCGGTTGTTTTATCATCGCTTCCGGGATGTAGCAGGCCTATTTCATCGGGAGTCCATGATGAAAACGTCGGCCCACCTTTTCCGAAAGGAGGCTGTGGGCGCCATCTATCTTGACCGACTTGATACCAAGCAGCAACGATCCGGGTAACCATGTCATCAACTCGCTCCATTGGAATACTACCATTCAGAACGGCTTTGGTGAGTTGATGACCCCAAAGACTGTTTCCGTCTGCCCACTTCAAACCATCTCCCGGCATGGTCATATCCAGTCCTGCGAGAGCGCTTGCGACACCGCTCCGCTGAGCCAACCAGTCGCTCTGAATGAAACCTTGGAAGCCGAGCTCATCCTTAAGAAGACCGTTCATCAATTTACTGTTCTGACAAGCATAGCTGTTGTTGACTTGATTATACGAGCACATGACGGAAGCCACACCAGCTCTCACGGACTCGGCAAAAGGCCATGCGTAGATTTCGTGAAGGGTGCGATCATCGATGTTGCTAGAAATAGCATTGGGCGTTCCCCATTCCCAAGCCTGACGGAAATGTTCCTGCTCGTTAAGAATGTAGTGCTTTGCGGTGGCCATGACACCCTCGGATTGGATACCCTTGATTGTCTGAGCAGCCGCGATGCCTTGAAGTACAGGATCACTGTCAAATAGAGTTAGAACGACATTCAAACCACAAACGGAGAGTCATCACATACGTTCCAAAGCCCTCGAAGTTTCTACCACCAGCTGGCAATCGTCCCAGAGGTCCCATTGCAGGTCCCAACAGCACATGGATGCCTTTCAATCTTGCTTCTAGACCGTGTGCCCTTCCCCGCTGATACATCAGATCCTTGTTCCAAGTTGCACCGACTGTAATGCCAGCCGGGAATGCCGTGATGTTGTCCGCAAATCTGATTCCCAATGGTCCATCCTGCAAGCATAGCGCTGGGAACTTGAAGCGAGGAACTGGTGCAGTGTTGCCCACGCACATCTGCATGCTCCATCCCGTGCCAGATGTGATGTTGACCTTCTCCACCAGCGTCATCTGCTTCACCATCTCCGCCGCCTTCTTGTAGCTCTCGCCCCATGCTTCGTCGGTTCCACCTTTGGGTGTAGGATACCAGGGCGGGCTCAGACCGTTTTCGGGTGCAGATTTCCAGGCCCATATCCCACCCGCAGACAGCAACAGCACTGTGGCCGCCACGAACAGCAGTACCAACCATAAGCACAGTCGGCTAGTTGTACACCTCCTCTGACGCTGGGCCTTCTCCGAAACAAACTCGGCCTTCTTGAAAGATGCCTTCCGTGATCGTAGGTCCCCAGTGCTCCTCTTCTGCTTCAATGTACCAGCATCGTAGTTGAGAGGATCGAACTCTTCGAGGTCTTCGTACGAGGAGTCGTTGGAGTCGAAGGACCGGCGGGTTGGGGTGGGATCATCATCTTCGGCAGGTGCATCCAGCTTTGCATACCTGCCCCGACGGAGCTCGATATCGTGAGGAGCCATAGTGAACGGGATGTGATGGGGCGGGATCGAGGAGTCGAGAGGGTTCTTTCAAAGTGTCGACGAGTTTCGAAACAGCGGGAGCGGGGCCCTATATATAGCGGCACATACAAATCATGGGGTTGATCGTTGATCTCACAGAGAAAGCGATAGAAGTGCATAAACGATAGTGAAAACGACGCGTGGGACGATGGAGGTTACACGAAATTATCGTGGCGGCTGTTCAGCCACATCCGTCCATCGTTCGTTGGAGGCTATGTATGTACTACTCATCGCCCACGGCCAATCAGGGGTCACCCCTGTAGATCATCCAAAAGTCACGATCGTCTGAGAGTCGGGCCACTTCCCGTCACCCCCGCACACAATCAGAGTAAAAATCAAGACGACATGTTGAGACGTAATTAGCATGACATTCATTGGAAGCTTTCCAAGTACCCAGACTCGTAAGCCTCACATTTGCAACGTCTCTAACGTTCAATCCTCTTCCTACGCCTACGTCCACGTCCACGCCCACGCCCACACCTGCATCTACATCTACGACCCGCCGACCTGCTTCAGAATACCCTCAAGGTTGATGCTCTTGGGGCGCTCGATGGGCAGACCCAATGCCCTGTCCCAGACCAGCTGTGCAAGGGGACCGAGGCCACGACTGACACCAAAGGTTGCGGTGTAGTACAGCGTCTCGGTGAAGCCGTAGTGGTAAAATAGCACGCCAGAGGACGAGTCGACGTTGGGGAAGGGGTTCTTGGTCTAGATACCGTCAGTCAGTAACATGTCAAAATTTGAAAAAATTGATCCTCTCACCTTTCCGTGCTCAGTCAGTACACCCGGTGCCACCTCGGAGTTCTTCTTCACCAGCTGGAAGACGGGGTTCTTCGCAATCTCTGGCCGCGTATTCGCAAAGTCCATCAGCGCCTCGAAACGAGGATCGGGCTTCCTCAGCACAGCGTGGCCGTATCCGGGAATAACACGTCCAGACTTGAGGACCTTCCAGAGGTAGTCGTTGACATCCTTTTCTGTGAAGCTAGTGCCAACGTCCTTCTGCATGTCCAGGATGAATCGAAGCACTTCCTGGGCAGCCAGCCCGTGGAGGGGTCCAGCAAGACCTTGGAGACCGGCGCTGTAGCTCAAGAAGGGGTCACTGAGCGCACTGCCGACCAAGTGAGTAGCGTGTGCGGAGACGTTGCCACCCTCGTGGTCACCATGGAGAGCAAGATACAAGCGGAGGAGATCCTGGAAGCCCTCGTTTTCCTTCCCACCTTTGCCCAACATGGCAGCGAAGTTGTACGACCAATCTTGCTCGAGGTCGACCTGTGCGGGCAGGGCACCTCCTCCACGGTACGCGTTCTGGTAGATCTTCGCCGCGATGGTGGGCAATTTGGCGAGAAGGCTGATGCAGTCGTCAAAGGTAGGCTCCCAGTAGTCGGCCTTGTTGATACCGTCGGCGTACGCCTTTGCGAATTTCGACTCGTAGTTGAGAGCAGACACGGCGCATGCGAACTGGGTCATAGGATGGAGGTCCACAGGGAAGTCGTCCAGCATCTTTTCAACGAAATTAGGAATACCGGCCTTCTCTGCGAGCTCGCGCGACAGCTTGCGCGTCTGGGAGACGGATGGGACTTCGCCAGTGAGCAGAAGCCAGAACATGGCCTCGGGCAGCATCTCGGTGCCGGAAGTGCCTTTGGGGAGCTCCTTCTGACAGTCCTTAATGGTCCGACCGTGAAAGCGGATGCCCTCGTTCGCGTCGAGGACCGATCCTTCCCAGACCATGGCCTTCAACCCTCTTGAAAATGGTCAGGAGTCAAGTAAAGGTTGTACTTGTATGGTAGACGCATACCTCATTCCACCCAGAGTGTTTCCCACCTTGACATCACCGAGCTTCTTGTCGCCATGTGCTTTGACCTTCTTCAACAGCTCTCGCTTTGCAGGCAGGACCTTTTTGAATGTGTCTTTGAGACTGAGCTCGGCGGAAGAGGAGTAGTTGCATGCTTGTACTGCAGTGCCAGTTAACAGGCCAGGCCGAGTCTTGAGCTGGAGCACTCAATTGCATACCAGAAGCAAAAGGTCGCGCCGCTGAGGGCTGATGAGGCACAAGTTAGCCCAATTCTCGCATTTTGATTGTGTTGTTGGGTACGTACCTTGACAGCTCTGAGAGCTCTTGTGGCTGCACGTGCACTTGACGCCATGTTTGTTGCCGAGTGAGGGGGTAGCAGGGGTGTGATGTAATCAATCAATGAACTCGAGGATCTCCGCGGACAATGATAGTTAGGAAGAATACACGAGAGAGAGAGAGAGAGAGAGAGAAAGATAGAGAAAGATAGAGAAAGATAGAGAAAGATAGAGAGAGAAAAGTGAATGGCAGTCCTCGGCAACTGGCATTCACACGAGACATTTGTGCTCCGTTGATGCGCCTTTGAGCGTTCAACTGCCCCCCTCGGTAACGGCTAGACCCATGGCTATCCTCGGTCCGCACGGAGGCGAGGCGGGGAGAAAGTTATCCCCGCGACATCAGCGACAATGGATATTACTGTACGCGCCTCGCCCGTCCAAACCATTCACACCCGCGTACCGGAGCATACTGTGGGCCACCTGATCAGGGAACAGCGCGTGGAGAACCTCCAACTTCACGTCGTCCGACATCGCCTCGCCAAAGTCAGTAACTGCTAATCATTACCAATAACTGCCACAGCACAGCTTCACCGTCCAAAAAGGTGGCAGACATTGCTTTAAAAAACTGTGGTTTTCTATCTATACTTGACACCCGCCATGTTGCGAACCGTATCACGATCCGTCGTGCGCCAGAGCCGGTCTCTGAAGTTATCCAACCGAACACCACAGCTCCTCCGCCCACTCTCCACCACTGCGTGTCGCATGTCGAGCTCCGTACTCAAGCCAGTAGACCCTCCAGTGTCTACCGCACTACCAGGAGACTCGTTCCAACTACTACCCGAGGCTGAAAAAGCAGGCCAGGCCGAAGATGCGCTCTTTGAAGCGCAGGTACAGGCGGTGAGGGACTGGTGGGCATCGCCACGGTACAACGGGATCAAAAGGCCATACTCGGCGGAGGATGTTGTGACCAAGAGGGGGGCACTGCAGCAGACATACCCCAGCTCGCTGATGGCACGGAAGCTCTTCAATCTGTTCGAGGAGCGGGCGGCCAAGGGCGAGCCCGTACATACCAGTGCGTTTATTCTACTCCTCATAGACAATACAATGACTGATGGTCTGTCACCTAATTGCAGTGGGTGCTATTGACCCCGTGCAAATGACCCAGCAAGCCCCAAACCAGGAAGTCCTCTACGTCTCCGGGTGGGCCTGTTCATCCGTGTTGACCACTACGAACGAGGTGTCGGCTGACTTTGGTGACTACCCATATAACACCGTCCCAAACCAAGTCCAGCGATTGTTCAAGGCGCAGCAGCTCCACGACCGCAAGAACTGGGACAACAGGCGGAAGATGAGCCCAGAAGAGCGTGCCAAGACCCCATATCTCGACTACATGCGACCCATTATTGCAGATGGAGACACTGGGTGTGTATGAGATCTGAAAAATTGGGATAGAACTAACGACTGCAGTCATGGTGGCCTATCCGCAGTCATCAAGCTAGCCAAACTATTCGCCGAGAATGGTGCAGCAGCAGTGCACTTCGAAGACCAGCTCCACGGCGGAAAGAAATGCGGCCATCTCGCCGGAAAGGTCCTTGTGCCAGTCGGAGACCACATCAATCGTCTAGTTGCTGCAAGGTTCCAGTGGGACATGATGGGATGCGAAAATCTTGTGATCGCCCGGACCGATTCTGAGAGCGGGAAGCTCATCAGCAGCGCCGTCGACGTACGGGATCATAAATTTATCATGGGCGTAACTGAAGACTCGGAGCCCTTGGCGGAGACCCTTCAGAGTATGGAAGCAGCCGGTGCGCCAGGCAAAGAAATTGACCAATACGAAGCAGCATGGGTGAAGAAGCACAATCTCGTCACCTTTGACGAAGCCGTTGTGAAGCACCTCGGGAACGAAGGAGCATCGAAATCATCTGTCGACGCCTATCTCAAGGAAGTGAAGGAGAAGCCTGATCTATCTCTACTCAAGCGCCGCAAGATCGCTGATGGCTATACAAAGTCACCCGTTTTCTTCAACTGGGACATCCCGCGCACCCGTGAAGGCTTCTATCACTACAAGGCGGGAATGGCCGCGGCTACAAAGCGAGCTAAAGAGTTTGCACCTTTTGCCGATCTCTTATGGGTTGAGACAGCGGACCCGAATGTGGAGAAGGCTGGTAAGTTTGCCGGCGAAATCAGAGAAAAGTGGCCTGGAAAGAAGTTTGTGTACAACTTGTCTCCCAGCTTCAACTGGATGGGTCAGGGCTTCTCGGAAGATTCACTCAAGAGCTTTGTATGGGACCTAGCCAAACATGGGTCAGTTCCAATTTTTCTCTGAAATTGTCCCAAAAGAATGTGGGTTGCTAACCACGGTATAGATTCGTTCTCCAACTCATCTCTCTCGCGGGCTTGCACAGCACCGCCACAATAACGTGCGAGTTGTCTCGTGCCTTCAAGGACGAGGGCATGCTCGCATACGTTAACTTGGTCCAAAAGCGCGAGAAAGACATCGGCTGCGACGTCCTTACGCACCAGAAGTGGAGTGGGGCAGGTTATATCGATGGCATTCTTGGTTCTATACAGAGTGGCAGCAGTGGCAGTAAAAGTATGGGTGATGGGAACACTGAAGCGGGTAAGTCTGGGTCCTCGTCGAACAAGTAGTGGAACCAAATACTGATGTGACCCAGGTTTTTGAACTTTTTGCCAAACTTTGACATAATCAATTTCGAAATAGCAGGGTATGAACTAGTTTTTCCCATCAGAATAGAATCCTGATCCCAACACCTTACCACCGTTTCTCACAGAGACTTCACCACAGCCTCAAGACGATACAGAAAACTGTTCGAAGGAAGGTACTATGCTCGCATGTGAAGGAGTCCTCTGGATGGGAGGAAGGATCACCCATCCACATCTGTATATAACCGAGAGGTTTCTCTCTCCTTGATTCAATCAACACTTACTTATGAATCACTTCTCATACAGTTTCAACAAAAACTTCCGCCCTACTTTCCTCACTACATCCTTATACCGAGCCAACAAGATCATACCCTCCTCAACAACAAAGACATGGCACCGATGCGTACCGAGAGGTCTCCCGTCAGGGCCTACGAGCGCAAGGCTCCTTCAGCGGACTTTTGGGATGGTGTACCGATGTACACCGGCGCTCCTGCTCCCGCTCCCGCTCCCTCTGCGGCCCCCGCCCTTGAGCAGAAAGACTCTGTGGATTCCGCCCGTGCCGATTTTGTCTACCGCAACGTGTCCACATACAAGAAGGAATTCCGCGTGCCGGAGATGGAGGAGCATATCTTAAGCGTGGTTGCGCAGGACCGCAAATGGCGGAATAGGGTCAGAGCGTGGACCAGGGAGCATACTCGTCATGGCCAGAAATCAGTGGAGAGGCTGCAGGAGATGGCCGCCAAGTACTTTGCTATGCTCGACTCGAAGGAGGGGAAGGAAGAGAAGAAGACGACACTTCGCATGCCTGGATGGAGACAGCACCGGAAAGCCTTGGACGCGCAGGAAAAGAGGGCGAAAAAGCCATCGCGGAAGGCAAAGGATATCGATACCGACCGACACAGATAATTATCTCACGACTCCACAGATCCCGCCGGACGAAACCCTTAGCCTTCCACTCCACGAGGAAATCTAGGAGTGGAAACCAAACTGGATCTGGACAACACACTTCATACTTCACAATCATTCGTCATCTATTGCTGTTCGAGCTTCACGACTTTTCACGGACGTCCCCGAGCAAAAGATATCTATTTCGGGAGAGTGGTCGAAGTTTGGGTTGAGTATAATAAACTAATCTTTGTACGAGTTGGAGAACGGACACTGTGGCACGACGAGGGCTGAGAATAATTCACCGAAGCCGAAGGTTATATACATATGGGAGGTCGGCTCTATAAAAAAAAGGGGTATCGGAAAAGAAAGGATGCTGAACCCGCCCCCCCCCCCCCCCCCCCCCCCCCCATACACTACAAAAAGAATGCCTTGGCCTACAAATTCAGCAGCAGCAGCAATTACTACAGGCAGTACTGGTTTCCATAACAAATTATAAATCGCTTCATGTTTCATGTTGTGCCCTTGTAAACATATATGTGATGTGGAGAGAGACTTTTCTTGTTTTCGGCGAGCATAGCGAATTTGACACACGTGTTGTTGGTGTGCATAACGCAGACACATGTTAGACCTCGACGACGTTTTTGCGTGTGCGTTGTACGTATGTACTCTGTGACTCTATATTCGTACTTCAAGTGCAAGCATTAATCCCTGTCACATAAGCACTAGGTCTAACATGAATCGCTAGTTCTTTTTTTTAGCCCTATATTATATATCATTCGTTCAAACTGCAACCCTGTTCAATTCACGTGAATGGAACATTCACTCACCATGGTGTTGATTGTATTGCATAAGACTACCCGCGCTAAGATTCGCGCATTGATGAAGCCTTTTTTTCGACAAAATATGTTTGCTATAGCTCCCTGATGAGCCTGACCATATTAGACGATCTGATTGACAAAGTCACTCACGAGGAAGCAATGTTATGCCACGTTATCAAGTTCTGACTGCAATGAAATTCAACAATCAAAGGATATGCAAAGGCGAAATATGGATGGATCGGCAACAACCGGGTGCGAGCGTATCCTGTTGAAGCAGCGCGCAACGTCAGCAAGCCGTGTACCTGTTGCTATCCGGCAACACTTTCTAGCGGGCCATGCAGTACTTACTACTCAGCCATGGTACGCTACCTGAGCCGTAGATTCCTCTAGTGCGCAAGTCTTTCTTCTGGAATGACGCATTACTCGACAACAGCAAACATTAGTATATCGGGAATGACGCTTGGTAATCGAGAGAGGCAATGCTAGGGTGAGTTTGGTGTGGCGCTCCTCCCCTACGATATGGATAGACAATCTGCGGCCAAAAAATGCGACTTGGTTTGATACAGAGCATGACCTATGTAGGTAGGCAAACTGATACCAAAGCGACTCGCTGTTAGATCTTCATCTGATTACTGTGTACGCTCGCTGGGCCCCTGATCGATTCATCAGCTCTGCGCGACTGGTCTAAGCTCAATCGTCCGCATTACATCCCCAGCTCAGCAAACAACAACAATAGCAACAGTAGCAGCAGCAGAAGTACTCGAGGCAGAACGCTTTCCACGCCTCCATGCGCTCCATGCACTCTGTGCACTGGCTGTTGAGCCTGCCGTTAGATATTAGCGTGCTGTTGTAACACTTCAAATCAAGACTCGTCCAGATGCAGCAAAAGATTTCCATCTCCTATGTAGGTAAACAGACCCCATCTCACATGGGTATCCGTGTCCTGCATATACCCTACTCAGTCTTGCAGGTGAATGGAAGCCAAACGTTCCAGATGCGGAGATTTATCTACTGGGCGCTGTTGTTTCAACACCCGTACGTGCAGCAAGGTCCGAAAGCCCCCAATTCGTCCACTGTATATGTATACTTTGTCAACAAACAAGTTTCAATCCCTTTTCTCTTGTTCTGTCGTATCATTGTATCTTTTATCTTCCATGTAGTCAGTAGCTAGGTGATTTTAAGTAACGAGTGGCGCATAATGAAACTTGCGGACCAGAGATAGCGTTGTTCTAGCTTCCATGACACCCGTCTTTAGCACAAGCCGGCGCGGTCATGAATCCGACTTGAAATTAGAGGAGAGAGTTGAGCCCTCCGTTCCGTTATTGAGCAGCGTACCCCATGGACACATATGCACTAAGCTTTACGCTGCTGTTCACCCAAATCGCAGGCCACGCTTAACCTAATGGATTTGAGAGCCCCTTGGCCTATCATGAGAAAAGATAAAGGTCTGGTGGTTCGCTATCGCCGTTGCCTCTCTTTCCATGCACTCATGTTCGTTTGACCGAGGCCGTCTTTCACGATAAAACTCCCTTTGCTATTTCCCAACCAACAACGTCAGTCGAGAGTTCGGCATATAATCTATGTCTGGGAATTACTCCGAATAGACCTCGGTTTTGTTGCTAAGAGATGGGATCAGTTCCAGCCCACTCGATCGGCCCTAGCCCTTTATGGCCTAATGTTGGTATAACTGATGAACGCTGGGCCGATTTCATCAATACTCTGGACACTGAAGAACTTCGTCGAGGCCTCGACAAGTTTGCTCACGCTCTCAGTCTTCGTGAATCTACAACCCGTTGCTCCACTGCTGGTATGTCTATAATCTTGCCCACGACGTGCACGGCTTGTACTGACTCTTGACGAAGCAGATCAGCCCTTGTCCAACCCCAATCGCGCTACGTATGACTCCACTGCTTCAACCCTCTACGATTTCGACCGATTCATTGTTCCGGCAAACTCGATCCACAACGAGCACCCCTGCTATGAGGAGTCCAATATCATTCTCCCTGGCGTAGATCCTGATTTCTCCCTGAGGTCTGAACCGGAATACCTCAATATCACAGCTTTTCACGTTGATCCAGATGGATATCCCGTACCACGTACACACCCGACAGGCGTATTGAATTCGCTAGACACACACCATAGTGAATCGCCCGTGGCCGCATACCTACATGTGCCGTCCTCCACACAGCCAAGCCCGCAATCGGTCAAACGACCATACTTCTGTACTTTCTGCGCAGAAGTCGGCAAGTGGATTTTATTCAAATCCAAAGGAGACTGGAAACTCCACGAACAAAAGTTCCATGATGACACTGGATTGCAGTGGCCTTGTGGCGCAGGCTGCACTGAAGTTTTCGATCGTGGACGAGACTTGGAAGAACACAACGACAAGGAACATGATACCAAGAGGTTGCCACCAGGGTCACAGAAAGTATGGGTCTATGGGTGTGGATTCGAGCATTGCCGAGTGTTGACATATACGTGGGACGACCGTTGCAATCACGTCGCTCTTTGTATGCAAAACGCAACCATGTTTTCCTGGACCTACAATAGAACGATCCGAACCCTTTTGAAGGCCGAAAAGAACTCGTCGTCAATCTGGAAACCCATACTCGGTGGTCTTGATCTCAAACAGATGCAGTGGGATCCGGTAAAGACACGCAGGATGCGACAACAACTGGGCAACTACGATGTCATGCACAACCAAAAAAGATTCTTTAGGGAACTGTTCAAAGCCGGGATTCCTGCTGTGCCCGTCAACCACCACCGGCACCCCTTGCGCAATCCTTCAACAAATTTCGTCTCGCCGATTCTGCATTCTGGTCCTACAGAAGACTATCCGATTGAGTTCTCCCAATATGTGTCACTTCCCGAAGTCGACCATACACGAACACAACCGTTTCACAATAATGTCTACTATCCCCACACGGTCAATCTTCTCCCCCGGCAAAGCTATCGCAATAGTGTGTTCATGACAGATGGCCCATATCTTGATGCATCAGGTGGTCCACCTATGCTTGAGGATGAGATTGGAGCCCGGCCACTCATCGACCCTGAGCTTCCCGGTCCAGCTCAACTTACTTTGGATCATAGTGACTTTCCAGCCAACAAGACACGAACACTTTCTCCGTCGGCCGCCGTGCCATCGAGGAGACGACGCCTTCTTACCAAGAGCAAGGAATGTCTTCGTTCTAGATTGCTTCGAAGCGTGCCAACTGAGTGCCTAGGCTTTCCCTCACTGCGGAAATAGCGAGTTGTATTGCTGCAATTGTAGCAATTGTACAAAGTCCACTAATGGTTACTCAGTGTCACTTGGACTCGCTTTCGCAGTCTCGACAGCCGGTGCAAGCTAGCTACTATTCCGCCCTTCTTGTGTGTATTCCTTTTCTCTTCCGAAGTGTACAAAGTCCACAGGTTCTGGTTTTTTTATTTATTTATTTGTTTGTTGAGTTGCATGATAAGTGAACGTTTCTGTATAGATGGCACAAAAGCATTTGGATCGGTTACAAAAGCGGTGACAGAATACCACATAGATGAGCATAGCCGGGGTCATTTTGAATTTCGGGACAACACATCATAGCGCCAGCGCATGGGGATAATGGAAAAGGGGACTTTTTAATGTCTATTATAAGCGTGCGTGGCGCTGCCAGTCGGTCTACAATCTCGCTATATTTGAGCTGGTATCTCTGTTGGATAATCTTTACATCTTAATTTACCGAGAACAATATTGCGTGCGATAACAGTACATATGCATGCTAATAAGGACTAAGTAGTGTTTCAGCAGAACAGTAGCAAAAAGCAGGGCTGAGCTCAAACAAGATGACCCCTCTGCTCAGATGGCTTTAAGGCTGCTCACTCCTTGCAATCGCACCGTTATCCATCAGAAACCCGACAATCGTCAAACAGCGCGGCCAACCTGACGTATTACGGTACAATTAGGGGCAAGTACGTGTTGTAGCGTCTTAGTTTAGTAGTGCTTTTATATAGAAGGGTAGACAAAAAGGCACTATATATTTTATAATTGTTACAGCCCTTAAATAGTAAAAAGGATCTATGATACAAATTGCACGTAACAGATGCATGTAATCTCCTTATACGTAACTCTACACGTAACTCTACACGTATTTTATAGCTTACTATTTTATAGCTACTATAGTAACTCTACTCCAGTACGGCTGTATTTATACTTACGCTAACCAGAAGTACTGTAGGGCCCCCTTGCTACTTCTAATACGGCTTACGTGACTGCTACGTAACTAGAAGTATTACTCGTAGTACGTCAGGCTGGCCGCGTTGTCAAACAAGGTCTTGAGATGTCGGACAGTCTCACGGAACTGCGATTGCAGGCTCCGTTAATTGAGTGCGGTAATAGCCGTAGTCACAGAAGATAGTGAACAACGCAGCTCAATTTCGCACCATCTTATATATGACTGAATGTTTTTGAACTCTGTTCGCATTTTCCAGGTGTCTTCTGATTTCAAAGTTACGACTGAGGTAGAATGGGTCGGTATCCACACGGCATACGGGAGGCCTACCTCGATGTCGTTTGACTCGATGGAGGGCTTTGTATACAGGTGTGACTGGTGGGGACGGTGGATGTTCTCAAGTATCTCGTCTCGAAGATGTTTTGCATGAGCCATGGCTCTGAATGCTGCACGTTTTCAGAGTGCAACAATGGCAGAGCATCAGTTCGTATTGTTACAAGAACTCTGCGCCTAGATTTTGATATGAGTGTATGGATGAAGGTCACGGTGCAGGAACCTTTGTTGTGATGGAACGTAGGTGACAATGCCATGGACTGGGCATCAACTGGAATCCAGGACAATAACCAAAGCTTTCAGATCGATTAAAGAAAGCACCTGACTGAAATATACTGTTGGGGGTCCGTCCGAGCTGCAGTGTGGCGTGCGAGGTTATACTTTGTATGTTCAGTGAACGAATGTAGTGTATGTTCGGAGGTCGGACGAAACGGTGTTGCCAAGGCTCGTGGCTTGCAGCCGCAAGTTTCGCCCGTTCCGATCTAGACCTGCCGCCAACCCCACACAACAAAGCAGAAGACATTTGAAAAGGACGAGCTTGCACTATCAAGATGGGTTCAGCTCAATTCATATTCACACTCGCCCAACCAAAGACAGAAACAAGGTAGCACGGTCGCAGACTATATACCTCAAACCACGTCAGCTCAATACCTTTGTAGTCGCCAGCAGCATACATAATATGTAAGCTACTGAACAGCGTCTAGTATTCCTCACAATGACATCACTCTTTCCGCACACACCATATGCCGAAGACCAGCCACTCTCCCACTCGATACTTTACCTCCATGTAGTCCGCGCCGCCGCGATGACGGGCTCCTTTATACCACTCTTTACTGTACCCGTCTCGCTACTCGCATCTCGTTACCGAAACAATACTTTATCCATCGCAACCAACTTCCTTCCACGCCTCCTCACACACTCAGCGCGTGGAATAGTCGGTGGAACCATGTTCGGCATTGTGGCTACGTGGGGACAAATGCGCGGTAGGGCAGAGATAGAGTGGCAGGATCGATCTTGGAGACTCCTAGAGAACAAGGGCGAAGTAGATACAGACTGGTGGGCCTCTGGCGGGGCCGCGGTAGGCGCGGTGGCAGGGATAACAGCTCTGCGGAGGGGGATGATGCCTGTGGGCGTGAATATAGGGAAGGCCGTGTTGGGTGGAGCAGGTGCGGGCATGAATGTTGGTATTGCATATATGGTCTATACCTTTGCTACTGGGAGGAAGCCTGCATAGAATAGGGATGAGAAAATGAGTAAGGCATTGCATATACGGGGCTCAGCTGTTTTGATACATGTGTAACCCATGTTTTTCTGAATCTATCAGTTTCTTACTAGTAAAACTCAGACTAGCAATGTACCGTGAGCAGCTCTTAAATGGTCACTCGAGACAACATTTAAAGATAAAATTGCAGATTGCGGAATGTGGAATGTATTGGACTAAGGATCTGGATGTACATATGTAGTTGAGGCTCCCATCCGATGCTAACCGACATGCATCTACATATTGCGTATGAGATATACATAGAAGTCAATTTGAGCGCACCAATCAGAATAGAAAGTTGACAAACAAGTTCTCTTTGGAGATGATTAGGGAAAACTCAGGACTGCCACTTACCAGACACATATGTATGTAAGTGTAATTAATGGTGAATGTAGTGGGGCTGTACTACAAAGGGTACCATTGTAGCTTAATAACACTCGGACCAGATTCATCCGATCAGGACAAGCGCCTATGCGCAATATCGTCATCGAGCGCAAGCATCGAGCACAAGCATCGAGAAAGCTTCACACATAGCGGCACACCAGCTCGGCCCACTTGACTGTCATAGCTTCCGCCTGCTCTCGATGCCCCCGGGGTCTTAATCAGGACTCCTGCCATGTCTTGTCCTTTCTTCCAGTCAACTCGAACCCCCATTTAACACTTCTCAACATGTCTCTTATTGCCGAACACGCGAAACAAGCCTACAATGACAAACAGACCCATATCATCATCTTCTCTTCGACCGCCATAGCCCTCTATGGCTACGATCAGGTACATATATCTGGTGGTAATGCTGATTCCACTAACCGATTCACAGGGTATGATGAGTCTGATAAACACAAACTATGACTACCTACATACTATGGGGATAGCCGGTTCATCCCCCATCGTCGGTGTCATTGTGTCTGTATACTACCTCGGATGTGCGGCCGGAGCGGTAATTTTCTCCAAACTCGCCGACGACTTGGGACGAAAGAAATCCATCTTCTTGTGTCTGGCCACCGCCTCCATTGGAAACTTGATAATGTTCCTCGCAGGATTGGGATACTCAAAGGGAGCATTGGCTGTCATGCTGACGGGCCGAGTCATAATGGGGTTGGGCGTTGGAGGCATTGACTCCGTCATCCCCACCTATAGCTCCGAGCTATCGGAAGATGACGCAAGAGGCAAGGCATTGGCGCAAGAATTCCAGAGCAATATCTTCGGTCTGCTCATGGCGTTCGGCGTTAATCTAGTCTTGACCGTCGCCCTCGGAAAAAGCAACCAGTGGGCTTGGAGAATCCCAATAATCGTTATGCAGGTATACCCAGTCCTACTCATGATGTTTGTTAGAATTTTGCCCGAGTCACCACGATGGTTGGTGTATAACGATAGAGAGCAGGAGGCTCAGGCCTCTCTCAATGCTATATGGGGTAATGATGGCGATGCGAAGCTCGATGAACTGTTGGATGTACATGAGCAGGAAAAGGACATGGATAACCCATCGTATTTCGATATGATATCTCCAAGTCGTCCCGAATTCCACCCCACGGTTATTGTCATCATGGGCCAAATAAATCAAGCTCTAACGGGATACGGTGCTGTCTCGGTGTATGGGCCTCAGATCTTCGAAGTAAGTGTATTCTACCATCCAATCCTTGATAGTATGTTACTTACATATTCACAGCTTCTTGGTTTCCCTGTCCGAACTTCTGAGTATCTTACCCTTGGAAATTACACGTCGTACTTCTTCCTCATGACTATCGCCTGGCTCTTAATTGACGCGCTCGGTCGCCGCAAGCTTCTTGTTCACGGCTCTATCGTTTTGACAGCCTCATTCCTTCTCCTTGCCTTGTTCGGGGGTCTCGTCAAGAACTCATCTTCCATCAATCTTCCGGTCCTTGTACCTGGCCTTCTCGGCACCATTGCTATCTTCATCGCTACAGGTGCTTTTGGCATCGGATGGCTAGCCACGGTTTGGCTCGTTCCCACGGAAATTTACCCCACCACTGCCCGCGCCCAGGGTACTGCCATCTCCGTCATCGTCTGGGGTTTCGCCAATTTTGCAATTACGCTCTTGACACCGGTCATGTTCAACAACCTATCCTACTTGATTTTCATTGTGTTCGCCGGAACGAACCTGTTTGCGGGTGTCTGGACCTGGATTTACCTTCCGGAGTCGGGTGGCCGATCATTTGAAGAAAACCAACAATTCTTTACAGACGCGAAGGAGGCGGATACGTGGAGGGTAAGCAAAGTCAGCGGAGGAGAGTATACGGTTTTCAAGTATGCTAATCCGGATGGCGGCGATCCGGTGGATTCCGAGCGGGTGCCGCTACTGCGGCGGGTAGAAGAACAGATTCCGAGCGTTGAGTAAGGAATTAGAGCGCGTTGGGAGAGGTACTATGCGCTTGAGATTGTGTACCCCATGTCACAGCATCTTGGAATGTATGCTGCTGGTGGATTTAAAAAGAACACTATTGATCGCGCTAAACGTTTCGGGTTGGCGTCTCTTGGATTAGTCTTGAGACGAAGCTATATAAACCCTGTCCAGTCTACAGCATTGACTTTTACAATCTCCCTTTCAGTTGCAGTCACTAAACACATAGTACCCTCAGCGAGCTCGTGTCTGGCGTAGGATTCACTCCATCGAGTGTATAAACTTTAATGATCTGGAAATTCCGAATCTCTCACATTCTAATCTGAAGCGGTTTCTCGGTATGGACAACGCATCTCCTTGGCTGGCATTGGTGATTGATGGTGGTGTTTGCAGCAATTCAGCGGATGAATATTCCAAACTCGATTTTGTATCAGATTGTATATATCTAAACCCTTCAGCCAACCATCATACCACCCGGCAACTCCTTAAGCCACCCATCAATATTCTCCGGCACCTTCTGCTTCTGCGCACACTTGTTGCCTGTAGCAATACTCTGCGTCTTCAGCGGCGGGCAGTTGATATTGCAGTTTGTGTCCATGGCCTTTTGCAAAGCGTCGCCTTTCCAGCCAAATACGTAGTCGCCATGGTTGCCGTATCCAGTTCTGGGGTAATTACGTTAATTAGCACATCACTTGGACCAGGATGAGTATGGCAAGATTGTACTCACGCATCTCCAAAGCTCCACACGAACGGCTGGCTGCCATCTTGGGGCCAGAGAGACTTGTCATTGAACTTGGTGGTGTCCCAAATCACTTCGTAGAAGAGCTGCGGTACTTTGACCGGGTGGGAAGCAGGACAGGGACCGTTGTTTTCGAAAGTTCCACTACGAAACGCGGATTCTAAATCAGCCTCGCCTCGATATAGCCGCCAATAACAAAAAGAAAGAAAAAAATGCTACAAGCCTCGTAGGAAGAGAAAAGAGGAGGAAGGAGTGGGAACCGTACGACTCAGGGTATGCAACGTGGCTCATGTGATCCGGCGAATCCAAGTTGACGCCATCCCAGCACGTGGGGAACCGCACGTTGACCATGATGCCTACCGGACATGGTCGTTTGGGGAAGTCGAGGGTTTCGTTTGTGCGCGTGAGAGGCGTGTCTAGGCACGTGTAGGTCAGCTGGCGGAAGCGTTTGGCTTCTGCTTCCGTTCGGTAGCTGGGATTCCCTATGAGATGGCACTCGTGTTAACCACGACGCTCTATTATTACTAGTTCGGAAAAGAAAACAAAATGTGAACAAGAGGGCATGCATGACAATGATGGGAAGAAAGGTAAAACGAACCAACGATCATTCGGAAGCCCTTTTTGAAGGCCGTGACTTTTGTAGGAGGCGTTGCATAAGTTGGCGTATAATATACCGTCATGCCGCCGCTTGAGGTCTCGAAGCCGCTGTTTCCTGTGATGGGCACGCGCTTGAAAGTACCGTTTCTGGCACGGAAGAACAAGACTGCCGTCCAATAATTCGACGTGTCCTCGGCGAAGGTGCAGGTTGTGCATGTGGCCTGGTCTGCAGGAGAAACGGCCGGGTTCATAGAGACGTTGAATGCATTACCGCCGATGATCTAATAGTCGTGTCAATGTCTGTCTGAGGCCACGACGTTGGTCCCGCGGGGTGCTAGATATTGTAATTACTTGATGCAGATGTGGGGACTGCGACACCCCAGGATTAACGAGAGGATCTAAGCGCTCGATTACCAGCTGCGAACAACTGAATCGGAGGAGTGCGTGTATCGTGGGCGCAAGAAGCGCAATACAGACTGGTTTCCACAACATGGTGATGGATGAAGGTGGAGAAGATTGGGGCCAAAGTAGAATCGTAGACCGCGCAGCCTCTCTCTTCTCTTATAGCATTTATTGAAGCTACATTGCCACGCCAATTACCAACCCAAAACATGCACTTCCATATTCAACTATCTGGCTACGTGATTGGAAATCATATATCGCGGTTCGCTATCGCCAGGGTCCGTATATTACCGCTGCCTCTTCATTTGGCAAATGGCATCCGAGAAAACTGACCCAGTTATGGATCTTCTAGAATGTAACGGCAATATAAAAGGTTCACCCAATTAATAGATGTCCCAGATAAGATACAATGGCGACGATCAACCTGCTCGACGTCGAATGAAGCTTTGCACTAATTACTTTCACAGACTTGGCGAGCTAGGATTGTAGATTATTCGACCTGGGTGTGTGTGTTGGGGGGGGGGGGCTTTCCGGCTTATCCTCTGGTTTCTCTACACTTGCGAATATTAATTCCCACACCAATGAGCTTTCGATGGAACTTTCTTGCACAGATAGGGATTGATGATGAGTCCGGAACCGAGTTTCGCCCGATGAGCGTCATGGCCTTTTTCGGTATCTTGGATGACTCAAGAGAGATAACGACATAGAGAGAAAATTGTTGGACCATTTAGAAAAACAGAAGTGAGATAGATGTATTTGAAAAGGTATCTAGAAGATGAAATGGAAAACTCCGCCCAATACCTGACCTGGTAGTTATGAAACGATATGCTAGGTGCAATGCCCAAGATTTACAGTAAATGTCATGTTCCAGGGAGGTGCCCAAAGTATGATATAATTTCCCGTTCCAATCAAGTGTTCAGCCTGATGACACCTCGTCAACCTCATCATCACTGACAAGATCGCTCAACTCGCTACTCTCCACGTCGTCATCCTCTTCGATCACTCTCTTCTTCTTGTTCGCTTTTTTGGCAGGACTGCCACCATCCTTGCGTCCACCACTACGCTGAACCAGATGGTCGATCACACAGCCGTTGTCCCAACCCTCACTATTCTCGCCAGTGATAGCTCTGCATCTTGGACAGGTCTTGCCGTGTTTGATAAAGAGCTGATGTAGTGGATACTTGAGGTGGTCGGGAATTCTGATCTCGCAGTGTGCATATGTCGAGTTTCGGTTGGGACCAGCAAACTTACCCTTTGCTCCTGGTGCTAAGCCTCGTTCATCTCCGGGTGGTGGAACCCAACCGAGCCATTTGCAAAGGCGGAAAACGTGCGTGTCAACAGCGAAGGAGGGTCGCTGCAAACAGAAGAGAAGAACACAAGAAGCAGTTTTCGGTCCAATGCCTGGATATTTCGTCATCGCATTGAATGCGTCATCGTTGGACATGAGATGTAGGTGATCAAGGGAGAGCACATTGTCTTCGGCTCTGACGATTTCGGCATTCTTCTCCTCTGGTGCCTGATTCGCTGAACCCTTGACGTTGGACGCCGACGACGCAAGTGCAGCTCCCCGTTCTTGATTCTCCTCCCAAACCATCTGAAGGATCTTTTTGATGTCTTTGCTCTTGACGTCTGCTAGGCCACCGCTTTTGATGGCTTGGAAGATATCTTTAACGTCTGCGAGTCGAACCTTGTTCCAGTCAACACTTCCCTTGCCAACGCCTTCCTTGAGGATGCCAAATTTGGCAACAAGACCGGCGAAGGCACGCGAAGAGTTGGTGCCGGATGTTGCTGCTGAGAGGCGTGTACGAATGAGAGCATCCAGAACAGAGGGCACCTCCCCACACCCAGACACTGTGAGAGACGGCATTGGAATTGTAGCCGGTGGCTTGACAACACCATGGACTGTGGAGAGAAGGCGAGTCACCTCTCCGCACTCTTCTGCTGTCGGATGAGACCAGTTTGGGTAAGGGGTTTGTCCGGGAATCAGGCCATAGGAACTGTTCTTGCTCTTCGAGGGAGCCCTTTTAGGCGTGGCAGTAGCTTTCTCGACCAGATCCTCTACGCCTTCGCTTTTGGTTAGAACATCCTTCTCGATCTTGCGGGACTTTCTCGGCTTCTTTGCAGGAGAGCCAGCATCAGTTTTAGTTTTCGGAAGTGGCAAATCCGGAATGCGGCCGAGGTTATGAGGGAGTTCATTGATATCTTCCTCCTTGACGGCGGCGGTTCGTGGCCGCTTTCGGGTGCTCTTGGGAGTGACTGGGACTGCCTTGGAGGACAAGGTAAAAGCAGCAGTTGGCTCGGATTTCGGTGCCTTCCTTTTCTTGCTGGAAGGCGCTGGAGTCGATGGCGGAGATGAGAGCTGAACAGGTTCAGACGTGTTGTTCACAGCACTTCTCGTGACCCTTGTCGCCATTCCAGATGATAGGGATTGGCCGAGAAGTAAGAGACGAGTATTGGGTGACGCCCCCAAGCAACGCACTGCTGAATACAGCTTGAGTTGGGGAGTTGAGGTATGAGGTCGGAGTTGAGGTATGAGGTTGGAGTGGAGGTATGAGGTAAGCAACAAGGACCAGCAGCGGTGGTGAGTGGCAGACCAAGTAAGAGTAAAGGTACAAAAGAAGTCCGAGTTCTTCTTTTTCTTTTTCTATATTATTACAATGCAACAGGTGAGAGAATCAAAACGTGGAATGCGAGCGCCAGGGGATATGATATGAATGCTGATGGATGACGTCTTGATTGGACGCTTGCCATCTAGCGCTTCTAGTATGTACTGTACATAACCCTGCAGGAACCGTAAGTAATTTATATGTAAGCAACCGGAAACCCTGGCGTGCCTGGGAAAATCAATAATATGCCTGCCCCGCGTCGCCAGCCTTCAAACATCAACACCCAGACCTCTTCATCTTCCTATTCTTCCATCTCGACTTTAATATGGCTGGAAAAGCCCCCATCGTAGTTCCCGCACTCAAGCGACACACTGCCACCGTCATCGTCGCCCATGGCCTAGGAGATAGCGGGGCAGGCTGGTGAGTACACGGACACTGGAGAGCGTCAACCATTGCCAAAACTGAACTGGTGCGTAGGCTCTTCCTCGCTGAGAACTGGCGACGACGAAGCAAGTTCGAGCACGTCGCCTTTATATTCCCGAATGCCCCCCAGAGACCCATCACTGTGGTGCGTATGGAGTAGTCGTCCCTCAACCAATCGACCAAGTCCTCCCATCGAGCCAGGAATTGTTTAGTCATGTTACACTGTACTTGGGCTTACGGTCATGGTAGAATATGGGGACGAGAATGCCTGGATGGTACGACATCAAGGACTTCGGTGACATCGCTACCCGCGACGAGGACGAAGCCGGAATTAACCAATCTCGCGATTATTTCCACTCACTCATCGACGCTGAAGTCGCAAAAGGCATTCCCGCAAACCGGGTGGTTCTTGGCGGTTTCTCGCAAGGAGGTGCTATAAGCCTAGTATCGGGTGTCACGTACAAGGACCGACTGGGCGGTATCTTCGGGCTGAGCTGCTATCTGCTGTTGGCGAAGCAACTCAAGGATCTCATTCCAGCCGAGAACCCGAACCTGCCTACTCAGATTTTCATGGGTCACGGCGATGCAGACCAGGTCGTTAAGTACCGGTTCGGAAAGCTGAGCGCGGAAGCGTTAACCAACCTGGGCTATAAGGTCGATTTCAGGACCTACAAGTATGACTTTACTCCAACGCCATGTCCACGTATACAGAACACATGCTGACATCTATGCACAGGGGTCTAGTCCACTCCGCTGATCCCGAGGAGATCGATCATCTCGAGTCCTACCTTGACAAGCAAATTCCTGCTCTTGGTGATGGCAAAACACCCCTCTGACTATCTTCCCCCCCTCTGATATCGATGCCTTCTGCAGAAGTCACGACAGCCCTCATTTTGATTGCGACACTAGTCATTGCATGGATTGCATGGCTCAAGAAACGGAAAGAGGACGATACCCCGGCCAAGTAGGCTGCCCTTGTGAACATATTCATGCTTCTCTATAGAACGGTACAAGATTGTGAAGATTATGGAAAATCTATGGGCTCCATGTTGTTCATTGCTAGGAAGAAATTGTGTTTGATGTACGCCATTCATATGACAGAGGTCTCCTTTGAAAATCCGCTCGTCTAAGAGAGTCATACGATCTCATTCGTTGCTCCCCTCCTATCTTCATCGCGCCTCGCCGCTAAGATGATAGTATCGCGGCACTACTCCGGGAACTAGAAGCACTAGCGACGATAACCGGACCTGGCTCTACCTACAATCTACTGAATGTTAGCTCGGGTACTACCTTTGTACACAGTATATTCATATACATACAAAGGTATAATTAGATTGTAAAACTGACAGCCGTAGATTGCGGGGTAGTAAACGCTCCACTAGCCACGACGTTGCCGATGATGCGGGTCGAATGTCAGCCTATAGAAGAGTATAGTACATACCTGCTGCGACTCCAGCACCCGTGAAGCCCGCAATAGCCAATACTGGAGGGGCGATCACACTCGAAACAAGTAAGAGGTTGGCATTGACGACTTGAAAGACCGTCTTGATTGGGTGCCGCACCATGTATTGGACGATAGGGTTATACATCGCGTTCCCTATTTTTAAGATTATAGGTGGATTAGGATTGTAATGATCTAACACGTTCATGTCGTTTCTAGCCTCCTCTCAATCCAAATGCTCAAAGCGAGTGGTTCATGTCATTAGGCCGACCGGATGCATATATAGCGATAATTATCGTTTCTTCTAGCTTTGATAGATCTAGTAATAATGATTTGACGTCCTGTTCACATTCCAAACACGTCACCTCAACGCGTGTGCAACCGTACCTTCGTTCCAACAGTCACGATGACGTCAACCGCCGTCACACAAACCCTTAAATGCGCTCGACTTTAACTCAACCTCATCTCCCTTCACCCACAATCTTTGATTGAATTTTGCTCAAAACACCAACTACACCGTCAACTGTACATAAAATGTCGAACAAAACAAACTTTCAGATTGCCGACGTCTTCAATGTCAAAGACAAAGTGGCATTGGTGACTGGCGGAGGAAGTGGCATAGGATTGATGATTACCCAGACGCTTGCCATAAACGGAGCGAAAGTCTACATCGTTGGACGAACTGAGGAGAAGCTGGAACGCGTAGCGGACATTTACGGCAAAGATATCGAGGGCAAGATTATTCCGATTGTTGGAGACATCTCTGATAAAGAGGGTGTCAAGTGAGCTGGATTGGCACGAGGTTAATGCTTCGAACTGCTTCTAATATACGTATAGGAAGATCGTCAAGGAGATCGAGTCTCGCGAGAAGTGTCTCTGTATCCTTGTCAATAACGCAGGGGTTGCGGCTCCCAAGACGTCCACCGAGGCAGCGGACGCTGAGGAGCTCCGGAAGAACCTCTTTGATCCTACGACCGTCGAGGAATGGACATCTCAATATGCAACCAACGTTGTCGGCCCATATCTCATGACCACCGCGTTCCTGCCTCTGCTCCAAAAGTCAACAGAAACACACTATGCATACTCGGGATGTGTCATAAACATATCGAGCATCAGCGGGCTGGTCAAGATCTCCCAAGGCCATTGTACGTTGTGTCTAGTCACTAGTTCTTCCCATTTGCAAGTATGATGCTGACTTTCACCTTCAGTCTCGTACAATGCTAGCAAAGCAGGTATAGTCCACTTGAACAGAATGATGGCTACCGAGGTCGCGAAGGCAGGTCTCAAGATTCGCATCAACAGCATTGCTCCGGGCGTGTTCCCTTCAGAGATGACGACCGAGGGCAGCAAAGATGACCAAAAGAGCGAGATGTCAAAAGAGCACAAGGGGATGCTCCCAAGTCAGCGGCCTGGCAAGGAGTCCGATATGGCTACTGCCATTCTCTTCGCTGCTAGCTGTCAATACTTGAACGGACAGGTATGTAAACACCGAGAGTTACAATGAGACAATGGGACACTGGAGGTTGACTGATGATATGCAGACAATCCCTGTCGATGGAGGATATCTGATCCAGGCTGGAGAATGAAGAGGTCATCGGCATCTCTTCGGCGTGTCAACCAGGCGCTAGACATGGTTATCGTACTCAGGGTGCAATTTCCCCCTGACCGGCGAAAATATTTGGGCGTCTTTTTTTGGACGTCTCCATAATGTCTCGCCTTGGCATATGCCTGATTCATGCCAAACCCCTTTCTAGATATTATCCGTTCACTGTGCCCTTCTATCTCATAGCCGTGGAGCCACAATTCAGGATTGATAGGCGCCGCGAAACATCTGTTATGTACGGCCTTTCCACGAATCAAATGCGGAAGTATTACAACCGTCCACTAATTACGTTTAGACTCAAATTCCACTAGTACATAATCGACGATACATATGTACGTGCTTAGTGTACCGGAGCAAGTCTGTTGTTGCCACATACGCACACCACGTAGAGGTAGGTAAAGCGATCTGACTTCCAATATTGCCTAGAGTTTATTTTGGTCGCCTCGCGAGTCTACTGGACCCTCATTGGAAAAACAACACAGCTGACAGCTGATCGCTCGTATGCGCCAGGGAAAAGGCTGGCAAAATGCGCCTCTATAGTATCTCGACCCTCAAGAGGCGCTAAGTTCGTACTCGGGAGCGCCGGGTGTCCGTAATTGTGTTAGAGAATACCGCCGACCAATGCAAACGTCCGCTTAGATGAACCCTCTTCGGGCTTTGCTAGCCATAAATGGATGACAGAAAGCTTGTCATGTCTAGCTCATGCAAGTAGGTGACTGTCGCTAAGCCTCATGTGTTACATATGCATTTGACCGGTACCCCGAGTTCCAGCCTTGGAGGATTTAATACAAAGTGGGTTGGTACCCCGTCTGCTTCATTGTTACTTCACGACACTCATTCTCGATCCCTTTGCTGCTGCTGTTATCCAATAATAGCGTTCATTCGTTTTACATATTGCTATTACCTTCAGTCCAATAATTAACATCTAATCAACATGCGTTCCTCCATCGTCTTCGTCGTCGCGCTTGCGTCTGCTGCCTTTGCACAGAATTGTGGTCCTGCATACGGTAACCAGATCTGTGCTGCAGGAAAATGCTGTATGTAATGACCAGGAACAATGACGCGATCTTACTCTAACTCTATCTCTAGGTTCTCAGTACGGATGGGTATGTTCCATGTCTCTTCCATGTCTCTTCCATTTCCCTTCTATGTCTCTTCCATTTCCCTTCTAATGTCTGTCCAATGTCTCTCCAATGTCTCTCCAATGTCTCTCCAATGTCTCTCCAATGTCTCTCCAATGTCTCTCCAATGTCTCTCCCTGACACGTCGTCTTCGACCCGATGGATCCATGCGAAGCTCCCCTATCTTGTGTTCATGCTGACTGATGATTCAACCTGCAGTGTGACGTTGGTGCCGGTTACTGCGACGCCGCGACTTGCCTCAAGGACTTCTCCGGTACCGGATCCAGTTGCAAGGGAGCTACACCAACTACCCTTTCCACGAGCAAGGCTACCGCCACCTTCCCCGCCGGCGTCCCTGAGATCGATGTTTGTGGTAGCGCTCAAGGTGGCGTGACGTGCCCCGGTGTTGGAGCCAACGGCTACTTCTACCGTTGCTGCTCGTCTGCTGGACACTGCGGTCCCAAGAACGACATCCAAGACCAAGCTCTCTACTGCGGAACTGGCTGCCAGGCAGGCTTTGGAAAGTGCGACAACGAGCCGGCGCCTCCTCAACCTACCTCTGATTCTGGTGTTGCCCAGGCTGGACAAGACTGCGGACCTATTGTCAACAAGAAGTGCGCCACTGGCCTTTGCTGCTCAGGCTCCAACTTCTGCGGTAGCACTGCCGATTTCTGCGGTGCTGCCAACTGGTGCCAGCCCAAATGGGGCAAGTGCACTTAGAGTGTGGACAGAAATTGATGAGGATGACTTGTTCTCTGGGTTCGATTGTCTCTTTGGGTCTTTGGCATCTTGGAAAAGCTTTATCTGTCATGGCTGGGAACACATGAGAACTCATGATATATTCACATTTATGGACGGGCCTAAAATTCTTCTTCAACGTTTACCAATGCTTCTTTTGATCCTTGCATGATGGGCGCTAATTGACGTATTTGGTTGAGACTAAATATGCTGCGCAACACTCTCGAAGATGTACTCTGGGATACGCACGTAAACTTTGCAGAATATTGTCATGTCCACGAAGAAATACTCTAGGAAAGGGAAATTCGAGGACAGTAAAAACGCGTCTTATTAGTCTCTAACAACAGTGTCCTCCTTCGACATGACATTGTCAAAGTTCACCTTCAGGGGAAGTGGGATTGTACTTGGACCAAACCACGTTACGTGCTACGTGCTACGTGCTACGTGCTACGTGCTACGTACATCCTTGTCTACTGTGTAATAATAAGCTGCAAACGTATCCTGAGACAGCTGAGGGCACGTGGTGGAAGAATGCGAGGGATTGGCCGTTGTAAGGCTTGCACAGGGAGCAGGTTTACACCTCAAAGATGAATTGTCTATGTAGCTACAGAAGGAGAGACAAGTCGGTAGATAGAAAACTAGCTAATTAGGACGTGGAATAGTGAGGTAGATATATATATATATATATATATATATATACAAGAAGGCTGACTAAGTGCCTGCAGTAGGCAGGCACTTGGCAGCTAGAAAGAGAAGGAAAGAGAAAGAGATGATAATATTAGGAAAAGGAAAAGGCTGATTAATTCAGGGAATCGGATCAGCAACAGGAATTAAAAAGAAAATAAGAGGCTTAGAAGCCTTAAATGGAGGGGCATAGGCCGGACAGCCGCCGCCGCCGCCGCCTATGTAGGGGGTAATAATAATAATAGATCATCCGTCGTACATTATCAAGTTGAAGTTACTCACAAGTCCCTCCTTTTCCCGCATTCGGTCACCTCACAACAACATTTGCGTTTTGTTTTGTTTTATTTTATTTTTTTTCGAAAGGAAAGAAAGAAACCCCGCCTCTAATCTATGTAGTAGTATCTAGAAGAAGAAAAAGAAAACTTTTTTATTTCGGTATTTCATTCTCATTGTTGTTACTCACCGTTCATTACTCACTCCCCTTTAATGCCCTTTATTATATGAGTAAGTTCTAGAACCAGCTGGAAACACGCACATACCCCAGAGAAGAGATCGACGAATCTATCTACTCATGGCTCCTCTCAACTGACTTCGGATGCTTGTCGAGAAACACTAGGAGGCCACGGGCTAGCGGCATTTACATTGTAGACATGGGAGGGGGAGATTCGGTCAGAGAGGGTAATACCTTGACTACATACGCCGTCGCGAACTTGGTCGTCCCACTCGGCGATGGCCTGCTTTGCTCTACTATTGCTATCAAAAGTCACAGTTGCAACCACCTCGTCCAGGACGTCCAGGGCGTCCCAGTTCTGCTGGTCCAGTGCACCGAGCGCGGCCTCGGTCAGATCATGGTTCGATTCGCTTCCATCGGCCGAGTAGAAATCGGGCGGGAACTCGCCAGTCTCGGACATGATGCGCATTTGCAGTTCGCGCTGGCGAGACTCGGACACGGGAGGAGAAATGTCCATGTCGACTTGAGAGCCAAGTTCAAGCTGCTCCTTCTCCTGCTGGAGAAGAGCAATCTGCTTTCGCTGGTCACCCATGTCAGTGGCAAGATGTGAGCGGTCGTTGTCCTCCTGTAGTTCTGCCGTGTGGAAGGAGACTTCGGCTGCCACGTTGAGGCTCAGGTTGCGGTACATGGCCTTTAGCTGTATGATTTGGTCGTCGCGGACGGTGACTTCCCGGGTGGCAGCCAACTTGATTTCGTCGAGTAGATAGCGGAGATGAGCATTCTCCTCGTCTTTGGCCTGAAGGGTCGCCTTGAAGTCGGCCTGGTCTTCCTTGCGCTTGTTGAACTCGACGTGGATGCGGGCTGAGGCGACCTCGCGCTCGGTCACAAAGATGGATCTGAGGTTCGCGATATGGCCTTGGAGTGAGGAGGTTACTGCTTCGACCTTGCTAGTGAGGCTCTTGTTAGTCTGGAGGGAAGCGGCTAGCTTCTTTCCAGTCTCTTCGTTGGCCTCGACGGCAGCCTTGGTCTTGTTTTCTGACACGGTCAGTTTCTGTTCGAGATCCTTGCCAATAGCGGTCTGGAAGTCAAGCTCGTCAGTGGCGGCTTCCAATCGAGCGGTTACATCTGCGAGCCTGTCATTAGTAGTAGTCAGCTCAGCTTCAGTATCCCTGAGACGAGCTGCTGTGTGGTTCCAGTTGTTGCGAGCGATATCAGCCTCCTTGGTTACATGCGCAATCTCTGTTTCTTTAGCCTTGATCTCCTTGTCGAGCTTGAGAATGATTTGTTGAGTAGTCGCAGTGATGACCTTGATGTCGCGGTTGCGCTTCGAATCTAGCTCCTCAGTGGCCTCGGCCTCGTTTTGCAGCATGCGCACTCGGGTGAGCAGTTGGTTGATGCGTTCCTGGAGCTTACCGATCTCCTCCGAGTCGTCGCGAGATACTTGTGATTCCAACGCAGCGATTATGTCGCTATTAGCATTGATCACTTCCAGCTGATCGGCAACTGTTTGCTGGTGCTCCTGAAGAGAAGTTAGAACGTACTTGAAGGCAATTAATTGCTCCTCCTCCTCCTTCTCCTCCTCCTCCTCCTCCTGGGGAGAAGCTGGAAATGACTTGGGCCCTGTAGTCTTAACGTCCCGCTCCGCCTTGAGCCCCTGGATCTCGACCTGAAGCATCTCGATCTGATCAAGAAGATAGATCCTAGAGTAGGCGCCCTTCTCTTTGGTAGCATTGACTGCCTTTGCTTTCTCGAACTGTATGTTGAGATCTTCAAGTTTTGTGGCATACTTGTCGACCTCGGAGTTGCGGCGCTTGAGCTCGGTCTTAAGATCAGTGATCTCGTCCTCGAGAGTTTTGCAGGTCGAGTCGAGCTCATAGACTAGTGCTTTGTTGATGTCGTTCTCGGCCTGAAGGTCCTCGGCATGCGAAGCCGTTGAGGGGGTCGTGGAGGGAGTCGTGGAGGGAGTCGTGGAGGGAGTCGTGGAGGAAGTCGTGGAGGAAGTCGTGGAGGGAGTCGTGGAGGAAGTCGTGGAGGGAGTCGTGGAGGGAGTCGTGGAGGAAGTCGTGGAGGGAGTCGTGGAGGGAGTCGTGGAGGGAGTCGTGGAGGGGGCCATCGATGCAATACGGGGTGAAGCCACAGTTGTAGCAACTGAAGGAGAAAAAGATGGGCTGGTAGTGGGAGTGGGCTGTTTGCGGTTGCGCTTGAACCACTTCATATCTGCTGATGAATACACTGGAAAGATCGCTCAACGAACCGATTGTCTGCGTGTATTGATGATTCACAGATGGGAGAATTGACGATTCACAGGTGGGAAGGAGAAACGATACCCTTATAATCCGATACTTTCCTGTCCAGTGTTGAGTGTTGAGACAATGTAAATCGGGTTCGAGTGGCCTGTACCTTTAAGATGCCCATGGACGATCTTGAAAAGAGCGGTGGTGACATTGTGAAGCTTCTCCATATCCAACGTGACATAGAGAGCGGTGTATTGAAGTATACAATGTTGGACACTGTCAAGTTGAATAAACCGAAGCCTTCGTATACGCCATTGAATTTGAACTAAGCGTACAAAGAATGTCTGGTGTTGTGGTGAAGCTTCTGAGGTTGTAGTCAGTGGAGGGGTTTGAATGCGGTCGTATTCTAAACAATATAGGGGTTGAGTCAGAAGAAGCATGTTTGCATCGAGGTAAGAACTGACTTTTGGAACAAAGAGTTTTAGGGACATGTGAGATGGATGAGGAGGTCGTGGATACATGACTGCTTTCCTGGTCGAAGGTACTAGAGTGACGCATCAATCGGCGAAGAAGAATAAAAAAAAACGGGAAACCGCATAGATGATAGTTCGAATCAAATGTCTGCGCCAAGAAAACGGGACTGCCTCCACCCCCCCCCCCACCAAAAAAAAGAATCTCCGATCAATGTCAATCTAGAATCCACAATGTTCTCAGAGATCATGTGCCCAATTCGGAAACCATCCGCTACTCACCTCAACTGCACCGCCTTCAAGTCTGCTGGCCCTAAGCTGCCCTTCGAACGCGTAATCAGGAACGAGGGGCGAGCGCAAACTATCCCATGTGTCGACCAAAGCCACATACCGCCGACCGGTATACAACCAAAACCAAGGATCTTCGCCGTTGAACAGATACATAACCATTGGGAGCAGGCTAAAAGGATTGTAGTGAATATTGGCGCCACGTGATGCGTTACGCGGCCACGGCACTTGTTCTACCAACAGCGTACAGTGTCTGCCCTAAGTATTCAACATTGGGCTGACTGTAGCGTACGACGTAGATGAGGTAAGGGGTGGGGCAAATGCGAGGTGTTTCTGTTACACTAATCAACTATTAGAAATATTACTAGCTCCTAAGCTACCTTTCCTAGGCACCTATAGAAACCAACCTATCTAGCAAACAAAGTATATGTATAATAAGTGATTAATTATAGAATACGGTACTAGACTTGCTTAAGGGAACACCCATGCTACGGCCCAATGTTAAATACTCTGGAGAGCCACTGTATACGCACATCAAATGCTAGTGTAAAGGTCGTAATTGGAAAGAATGTTTGTGAAACGCGCTTTCGTGTCGCCGCAGCTCTGAGTATTCTGCAGTATTTTGAGAATCAGGAGATGGCGTGTGTACTGTAACGTGCTCTGGACTGTGCCGCAGCTGTGATGCTTGTTGGATCATAAATATGGTGAAGATGGATTGATTAAGACGAATAGAATACGTACGCGAACCTGAAATAACCATGCTTGTGCTACGTATGTGTGTATAAGAGATGGCTGCGGGATCAGAGTATATAAGAACTAGTGACTGAAGTCTTTATCTACTTCATCATCATCATCTGCAGCATTACAGCATTCAAACTTTGATACCCATCCTTGAGTCCAATCTCAGTTTTATTCCATTTCCTTCCCACAGTTTTATTCCATTTCTTTCCCACAACCTTTCGCAATGCAATTCCTCGCCAAGATGACAGTTGTTGGCCTAGCCACGCTCACCATGGCCCATCCCGGCGAGCACCACCAACATAACGAGGTTGCCGAACTCAGCAAACGAGAATTCCGCGCTGCCACGCGCCGCGGTCTAGTGGCCTGTGCCGACAAACTCCAAGCCCGTGACGGAATTGTCGAACGTGCTGGCATTCGACGTGCTGCAATGGTCGCCAAGCACCGCCAAGCTCGTGGTCTCGAGGTCAGAGACGCAGACACTGTGTTGAACACTTCTCACCTCTCGACTCTGGGCTACACCATCGACACTCCCGAGTCCACCATCTTTGCGAGCAATAAGACTTGCATCCTGAGCCCAGAGGGCGAAATTGGGCCTTACTGGGTCAAGGGCGAGCTCCTTCGAACCGATGTGCGGGACGGTGAGCCAGGTGTTCCACTCGTTGTCGAGGGCCAATTTATCGACGTCGAGACTTGTGAGCCCATCACAGACGTGCATTGGGACTTGTGGAATTGCAATTCCACGGGCGTGTACAGTGGTGTCGCTGTAGCTGGCAACGGCAACGGGGACGACTTGACCAATATGGAGAAGGCTTTCCTACGTGGAGTCCAGAAAGCCGACGACGAGGGTGTGGTGACGTTTGAGACGGTGTTCCCTGGGCATTACGCGGGACGCGCTACGCATCAACACATGGTCGCGCACTTGGATGCGACCGTGCTAGCGAACAAGACGCTTTCTGGAGGCACTGTGGGCCACGTCGCTCAGATGTTCTGGGACCAGGACCTCATCTCTGCCGTCGAGGCTACGTACCCGTATAACACGAGTGAGATTGACATTACCCCAAACTCAGTGGACCACGTTTTTGTTGCCGAAACCACGGATACAGACTCGGATCCAGTGTTCGAGTATGTATATATGGGATCTGACATTTCCGACGGGATTTTTGGCTGGGCTACATTTGCTATTAACAAGAGTGCGTCGTACGATGCGGCTTATAGCTTCGTCTGGACCGACAGTGGAAGCGTTGCGGAAACGGGGAGCGAGTGATTCGGTCAGTGGTGGAGGTTGTGGTACTGGAATCGCCAGGTTTTTTAATTGTTTCTTTTCCGTGTACGGATCATCTATTCAGCTACTGCCTAAAGATATACAAGTTGCATTCTTGATGGTTGTTTTGATTGTCGTGCTGATGATTATCCCGATGGTCATCCTGATGGTTGTCTTGATGGTTGTCTGTCCTCGTGCGGAGAGGTGCCAAGGAATAAGGAGGCACGATGGACCTTGAAGCTATATGTACAAAAGTACAAAGTAGGGTTGTCGTCATCGGCGTCGACTAATACGCGGGAACTAACAAGGTTTGTGGAAATTACAGGCTTCACCTTCTATGTGCTTGAAGTTTAATCCTTGTTACCACAGTAGCCTTTTCAGCTGCGACAACAATTACCTTCATCTTGTTTATGCAACGACTCAGCTTTGCGTTTACATGCAATGCAGGCACGCGTGGTAGTCGCGCAGGACCTGCAGCAGCTATGTGTAGAGGATGCAAGCCACTGTAATGGTCCTGCAATGGGCCTGCAATGGGCCTGCAATGGGCCTGCAATGGGCCTGCAATGGGATATGGGATATGCAATGGGATATGCAATGGGCCTGCAATGATCTTCCATGGCCAACAATGGATTTGCAATCGATAGGGGGGAAGACGGACATGTGGCGCGTGGCGCATGGGGCGTGGCGCGTGGCATATCATAGGATTGATAGGCGGATAGATGCGCGACAGGGGGAGCTTGCCAGATTGGTGGGTTGATTTATGGCACGCACACATGGATGTCTGCCCTCAGTGCCCTGTTTACTCGCTTTGTACTGCATGTGTGTGTAAGCTGCTGCACCTCTCAACATTGTTTCGCCCACCCCTAGACGCGACTTATAAGAGATCCCGCCCCGCCCAGTATGCGTCCTTGTGCTTTGAGCCCTACAACACCCCATCCACCTTGAGCTATGCCGCTGAGGAGACGCATCACATCCTCGGACGCGTCTGGAGTGAAGGTAGAGGCGAAAAAGGGCAAGCGGCAGCGTATCCTCGACTTCTTCAGAAAGCAAAGGCAGAAGGACAACAAGGACAAGGACACGGTAGTTCCTGTATGTCTTTCTCTCGCCACCCACCTCTCCCTCCCTCCCTTTCTCTATTTCTCTCTCCCCCCCACATCCTCACACTTGCCCCTCCCCCCCGACCGTGAGCTAATGGCACCGTTTCGTTCCAAGATACCTATTCCCGTCGCCAAAAACGCCCCTCCAAAACCCCCTCGCGATTCCAAGATTGCCCCATTATCACAACCAGCCAAGTCGAGCAGCTCCGTCGAGATTGTGAAGCCCGAAGCGGAGCAGCCAGCTGAGCAGACGCCGCAGCGCAGCCCCACCCTAGAGCCGAAAGAGAAGGTGCACGAGGTGGAAGAAAAGGATAAACCCACAAAGGTCGAGGCACTCGCTGAGGAACATGTTCATGCCTTCTTCTCAGGAGCCCCGCACTTTTCCGTACATAGGGCAAACAATCGGGAAACGCCCCGTGCTACATTCCCCTGGGATGAAGAGTTGACGGTCAAAGATGTCTCAGACTCTGCTCATCTTGCACATCCAGCCTTCTCCGCCGCAACACTACATCGTCACCTGCCTACACTCCGACAGTCGGCCGACTCATCGAAGATATCCCAAGGCTATGATATTGGCGTGGTCGAGGTTCCGAGCATGCTTGGAGCTCAAGGCATTGAACCCGGTACCATTGGCTTCGCCCACTTTCTCGAGCTTCCAAAATCAGACAACCTTATCACGGATCTCCAACAATCACAGTCGGCTAATGGCGCTCTGGAGGCATTGAGGAACAAGGAGCAAATGCAGAGCAACCCCGAAAGACTGGGCATCCGACAATTCGACATGAAAATGATCTATGACCGGCTCAACGAGCTCGGAGATCTGTTTGAAGCCTTCCACGACAGTCCCGAGCGTATGACCATTCTCAACAACCAGACATCTGGCGACTTGTACACCAACCTATTCGGCAAATTTCTCTCGCCACCAAAATATGACGACACTGCAGATGATCCGCTTGGTATGAAGGTCCAGATCGATACGCTACTCAAAGTACTACGCTTAAAAGGGGTCTGGTACGATTTCAGCTTGGTTGAATGGCGGATCAGACTGGGCCAGATCCTGTGGAGCGATGGTGAATCACTCCCCGAGCACGAGCCGGATCGACTATGGGAAGAGCGAGAAATCCTCCTGCTACAGATTGTGCTGTCATGTGAGCTTCTACTACGTCTGGATGCCGTCTCTAGCCTGGATCCGGACTACATGAAAGGTAAAATGCACGTCACTCCAGAGGATTACAAAGGCTTTCTCAATCTCAAGACCAGGAAGACGGACTGGGATATGGTGCTGGCCCGCCGTTTCCTCGAGAATATCCTCGTCACCAAAGACAATCACACAGACCCTTCGACCCAACTCCCTGGGCCTCGCGGAATACTAGGACTCTCATTGCTCAGCAGGTCTGATCCCCAGGATTCTCAACAACCACCACAGATGGATGTTGTTCTCCTCCCTCGTCATCAAGCACGCCAACTCTCAGGTCTCTTGCACTTTGCAGAAACCATTCGATGGCCTGGCATGGATGATATCGTGAAGGAGTTGGCGCGGAAGCTTGGTGTACCGGATAGCACAAGAGAGCCGGAGCAACCTGCTCCCTCGTACGGAAATGTCTTGGGTCCGAGCTCCCCGTCTATAAGCGTATATGGTACACCTCTTGCGACACCTCGATCTACCGCGACGGTTCGGGACAGCTACTTCGGACATATGAGCAAGCCCGACTTAAGCCGAAACAACTCGCGGTCGTTGACAATTCCTTTATCGACGACTCTGTTGGCACATGTAGGCGACTCAGTTGCGTATACACAGAACGTGGGTGGCTGGCTCAGTCGTTCTTATCTCACGGGATTAGTCTTGCCTGGCGAAGGCATTTCGCATTTCTTGATGTCTACACTGCTCGAGAACGATAAGCTCGCAATCGCCGCTCTCGGTGACTCGGCCGACTTATATGGAGGCTTCGTCTATGCAGGCAGAAGCTGGTGGAGTAAGAGTTCCATCATAGGCCGCGTCCTTGCGTGTCTCGACGGGAATGTGGAGTGCATGGGTTGGATCTGCGTATCAAAACCTCCGCAATCCGTTCCGAATGGATGGTATGCTCTCACCGGCAAGCAACTTCGACCCGATCTGCCCCATCGGATTGAGGCAGACGAGGATCTGGTTGCTCAAGACTCCGCTCTTATTCCAGGCAGCAGTGATGAAGGCGTCAACCCCGAACATCTATCACTACCGCTAGACTCGATCACGCCTCCTATCCCTTCTCTCGGACATACCGGCTGGAGTTTAATCCCTATCGACTCCGAGTTGTCAGAAAACGAAGGCCTCTCCGGATCGCCCTCGGAATCGGACGCTACTCATTTGGCCTCTGTCACATTCTCGTACTTCGCCCGCGGCACTACACATACGTTGACCCTCACTCACGACGTTCAATTCGTATCATCGTTCCCGTGCACTCCACCCGCAGCCTCATCGGTTCTCAATGTCCCCCAAATCCTCAGCCCGGCTCTCCCCAGCGTGCTTTCTCGTTCTTCGTCCAAGCGCAGTCTACACAGCACTCTCCGTCTTTCACGCGCCATAACTCGGAGTCGACGCAACAGTCATGGCTTTGAACCGCTGTTCTCACACCCACCGGATTCTCCTGGTATTGCACCTACTCCAGTATATACGTCCAGGACCGATCCGGAAACCGGAGATAGTACAGCAAATTCCAAGCCTTCGCCCATGATGGCACACCCCTTGCACACATCCTACAAGTACAAGGTTGTTCCTGTCACAGAGGTTATAGATCCGACTTTCATCGTTCCGTTCAGCATTCGCGAGGATGTAGATGCTCTCTCCATGTCTTCGAACCCGACAGAGGATAAGAATGGCGACGGAAAACTTGTCCTCGTTCTTGACGCACGTTCCTCAAAAGAACTCGAACTTCTCGCACGCGCATGGTGCGCAGAGAAGGGCTTGCACGCAATCATCGGACGAGTTGGACGCTCGTGTCTTGCATGTTGCATCAGACAGGCGCGAGGCTTGGGTATGAGGATCGTCGTCCGCGTTTAGCGCTCCGTTTCACCACCTTTATGTTATTTCGTCTATAGTTGATTTTCAAAGCACATATACCCCCGAGACTGGATCCGCATGGATATGGTTATAGACTTTTATTATTTGGGCTTCATTACTCCTTTGTTAGTTTACGTGGGCGGGTTTACTTGGTGTATTTGGTTTAGCGAGATACCCCTATAGCACATGAGTGGTCGAATTGAATATCTTGTTATATCTCTCCTGCGTGGCACAGATGCTTGACTTGACTCTGAAGTACAACAGATTAGTCTAGATGTTATTTGGTTCGCAACCTTAAATGCTTGCCTGTCCTTTTCGAAGCATGTGGCAACACACTCTTTCGTCATCTGATCTTCCTCTCCTTCGACTCGACCTCTCAAGGGCTCTCCCAGCTACTCATCAATCAGGATGAAACGCTTGCCAGACGGTAAATAAACATCATAGCCAGTCTCTGATATTGATACCTTTTGGGGCTGAAAACGCAGGATTTCAATTCAGAAGAACGCAACCCCACGCATATATGAGCACGCATGTTTTGACGCGATTTGGAAGAGCATACACGCATTGATATATCCTTTAACAAAATAGGTGACCTGATTGAAGCCGCTGCAAATCGTACCATCCACATTCCGACATTGGACCCAACCTCACTGCCGATACAGCGGTCTCTGCATTGATTGTTTGTCTATCCCAAATCCCCTCTTCGTTCGCCTTGGAAACGCTCGTCATCTACGACTTGACGACCTTCTCAGCTGCCTCCTTCAATCCCTGAGCAATCTCCTTACCCTCCGCCTTGGCCTCTTCACCAGCAGCCGCGACGCTCCTTTGCCACAAAAATATACGGGTAGTCTGTGTAGCGCCGACGAGGAAGAGGAAGAAGTTGACAGTGGCGAGGAACATGTTCTGAGGCTTGATGACGAAGCACCAGCGAGTCCAGATAGCGCCAGTCGCGGTGAGAGCACCATTCTGCGTGAGGGAGAGCTGGGAAGCGGGGCGCGTCAGATCAGCGGCACCGGCGAGAACGATGGACCATTTGCAGACGGGAGCCCTGTAATTAGTCGTATATCAGCATTGGCTATGTTTGAGGTGGGGGAAGAACGTCGAGTGTCGCGTGTGACTCGGCAGCTCCGATTTCCGCAATTGAGGTCGCAAACTCAACGTACCAAAAGTGCACCGTCTTCGGACCGACCGGTCCGTTCAGATAGGCCAAGATCTTGTTCGGTGGAGGTTCCTTGGGTCCAACCCCGGCAGCCGTCTCCAATCGTCGGCGGAGCAGCGGTTGCTGGAACATGGGGCGGAAGTGGTTGAAGAGGCGGGCGACCGGTCGGTGCGACATCTTGACTGTGTGGTTCCTGGCGACTTTAAGGGGGGGGTATCCCGATTGGAAGGAAGATGAGGTCTGAGTGACGGAATAGTTGAGTCTCGGGGATAAGGTGTCCTTGGTGTTGAGGGAGAATTCGGGACTGCGATTGAGACGCCGAAGGTGGGCTAGCCGTTACGGGTTAGTGGGCAACGGAAGCTTGAGCTGGATCGAACGGGCTGCCGGCGTCAAGAAAGTGACAATCACGACGACGACGACTGATTGCCATACGATCACGACGTGGCCAAGGGCATACGATTTTGATACAATGGCGGCCAAATATGGTTTCTCTCAGAGCTTGAAGGAATTGAGGTTCCTGTTCTGCCAGACGAGCGAGCACAGCGCTGCAGTGAGGTATGCAACCTCCCCCCGCCCCCCATCACCGAGTGCATCAGGCACTCTTACGTCTTGGTCGCAGGATTCGAGGAATACGGGTGGTCTGAGTGGAGAGATGCTAATTGGGTGCGCGCATAGGGATTTTCTTACCAAGAGCTACCCGACGATGAAGAAACACAACCCACACACCCCGATCATGCTCCGGGAAGCAAACGGCATCGAGCCCAAGGTCTATGCGAGATTTGGTGCGTACAAATTGTCTCTATGTAACAGAAATCTATAAGAGGATGAAGATGGTCAATTGGGGTATAGGAGAAGTCGGAAGTGGTGGAATTTGGTTCCGAGTCGTGCATGGAATAAAAAAAAGCTAACATTCGATATTGCCAGATTTCGGCAAAGAGAAGATGATTCCCCTTAAAGGTATGTCTATGGCGTAATTCATGAGTTCCGTCGAATTTGAATCTAATATACGAACTTCAAACAGGTCTGGACGATGTAGCGATCCAAAAGCAAATCACCGAGCTGGTCAAAACACCGACATGAGGTCGACTTGGAACGGAGGAACAAACGATACCTGGGAGTGAAAGGGATAGAGAGGGACGTCATCAAAGCCGACGCACACGAACATTCTCGAATCAATTGTGTATGTGTATTACGACCAACATATGTCCTCAAGGTTTTCCGAGTGAGGTCAGGTGAAAAGTCTTCAAGCATCAAAACTGTCGACTTTATATTTGTCCTTCTTCAAACCACCTTTCTTACATTGGCGTTTTCCCCGCTCCGCTTGCTGTTTGTCTTCACTATGATGTGATGCCAAGGCCCGTATGCCATCTCTTTCACTTCATTGGGCAGCCTTGCGCCATGGGCGCTAACACAGCATAAAGTGTCTCTCGTCGTAACCCAAACTCAGCCTCCAAGTACCTCTTCTTCTACTACCATCCAGCAAACCTGTGTTCTACATCGGCTTCTTCTCCCTCCCCGGAACGTATTGGACGATCACGACCAGGAAAGTCGGCACACCACAGACGTCGACGAAACTCTGAACAACGTCCATCGACCAACGACCGAAAGTATGTTGCAATCCGCTCTCAAGTCCCTCGAAAGCGTCGGCCAAGTGGCGGGCAAACACGTGGGCGCCGCGGCAGATATCACGTGGAAGGCTCTTGACGGGGCTGGTCAAGAGTTCGGTAAATATGCGGGGCCTGCTGCGGAAGAGGCCCGGAACAAACTCGATGAGTTTGGACAAGCGGCAGGAAAGCATGTTGGTGTCATGGTGGAAGAGGTGAAGAAGGTGGAATGGCAGGGAATGGTGGAAGAGGTGAAGAAGGTGGAATGGCAGGGCATGGCTGTGAACACCAAAGACTGGTTGGACAATAACCCGCGTCAGGCTGCTGGAATTGCAGCGGGTATTCTGGCACCCCCTCTTGCCATCGCAGCAGTGCCCTTGGTGTTGACGGGTATAGGTTTCACGGCTGGTGGAGTTGCTGCTGGTAGGTCTATACTATGCCTTGTATACTGATCAAGGGATGCTAAATGGGCAACTAGGATCCGCTGCTGCTGCTGCCCAGGCGGGTATTGGCCACGTCGCTGCTGGTAGTCTCTTCGCCATTCTCCAGAGCGCTGGGGCGGCTGGGGGCGGTATCGCGCTCGTCAATGGCGTCGTAGGTGGTACTGTAGCTGTTGCTGCTGTCGGTGCGAATGTTCCAACTATCATCCAGATTGCGAGTGGCACGAACGACGAATCCAAAGCTGAGGTGGAGGTGGAGGCCGTGGCCGAGGCCAGTGAAGAGAAGCCGCCGAAGGCGCATCTTTGAACTGAGAATCCATATTGTGTCTCGCAGGCTAGGATAGGCTAACATGAGAACTCAACCACACGAGGATTCTGCATGCGAAGGAGAAAACTACCACAAAATCATATTCTCCAAACTCGGAGATTTCGGTGTAGGACAAGGTAGTTTATTCAATCTCTCCTTCTCCTCGTCCTCGCCATTAGACTGGCTGGCTTTTCTGTTGTATCTATCTCGAGCCGTTGTGAATGTTGAATGACGATGTTAAATCCGTACCAGGCCATACATATGTTACTGTTGTCAGTTAATTATTAACACAATATTTAAATATCGGATAGCTCCGGGACCTAATTATTGATTATTCGTTCGCGACGAAACTAACGGAAAGGGCGATTGTACGCTAATATCTATCTATTTATTATCGGCACGTTTATCTAATATCTCTGATTCGAGGACGGGTTGGGAGAGGGCTGGTGGTAGTGGGGCGAAAGGATAAGACACTACAAGGGGATATAGATCCGACTACTAATTATATGTAGGTATGGAAACTCACTCACACATTTTTTTATTATTTTTTACCCCTCTGCTATCATTTACATATGATAGTCATGTACATATAATAAATAAGCAAGTAAATAAATAGATAGATCGGGGCTTTGTAAAGTATGTTGTACATATATAAGTAAGATGCCGGATTACATCATCATCATCATCATCGTCATCATCTGATTAATTCTGCGAAAATACCTCTGTCCTCGTGCGTGTTGCGTGCGTGCTCATATGACCATAAATCTAATCATGTAACTAACTAACTAACTAATAATTAGTAATCTCTTAACTAACTACTACGGACCAACCAACCAACCAACCAACTAACCAACCAACCGCTTTCAACTTGTTCGACTTTGAACTTCTTCATCGCACATAATTAATCCTACCTACTGTAATCTTGATCGAATAAACATCGCCTTTTCTTTTTCTTTTCTTCTTCTTCTTCTTCTTCTTTTTCTCTCCATCGAAACAATATAAATATCCGCGTTCTTGAAGAGAACTCTTCTTCATCGGCCCTTTTTCCAATATTATAAATGGGTGGTGGCGCCATGGGTATCACCACAACAACAACAACGACGGCCGTCGTCCCCGTCATCGCCGTCGTCGTCGCCATCGTCGCCATCGTCGTGCTCGTCGGCTGCGGGGGAACGCTCGGTATCCCTACTACAGGCAAGTTACTAGAGACCTTTCTTCTTCTTCTTCTTCTTCTTCTTCTTCTTCTTCTTCTTTCTTTCTTAACATATGTTTTACGTACGGTCGGTCAGTCGGTCAGTCGGTCAGTCGGTCAGTCGGTCAGTCGGTCAGTCGGTCGAGTACTGGAGATGAATAATTATTAATTCCGACTTGGGTAGTAGTAGTAGTAGAATCATCAAAATCATCATGGTGGACAACAACAACAACAACAACAACAGCGTCGTCGTCGTCGTTGTCGTCTTCGTCGTTGTCATCGTCGTTATCGTCACCGTCGTCGTTGTCGGGTTGGGACTTGGTCGTGGGACTCTTTTCCGTGGTTAGGACGCTGCTCGTTGTTGGATTGGGATTGCTCGTGTGGCCGGTTCTCTTCGTTTATTATATTGTTTTTAAATTGTAGGAGGGGGGTGGGAGATGGGAGATGGGTTACTGTATATTGTGTCTATCTATCTATATTGATGGGCGGGGCCGGGGATGGGAGAAGAGGGTGGAGGTTGGTTCGGTGAGAGGAGGAGGAGGAGGAGGAGGAGGTACTATTAGGATAACCTCCCCTCCCCTCCCCTTCACAGGACCTCTCCCGGGGGCTTGGGATTCTAAGAGGAGGATTCGTGCAACAGGAAGAATTAGCTTATTACAAGGGATATTGTTTCCACGTAAAGTCAGTAGTCCACCACCGACATGCCATCGATCGTCCACCTTGTAGTAGTAGTAGTAGTAGTAGTAGTAGTAGTAGTAGTAGTAGTAGTCAGTAAAGAAAAAAAACGACTTCAAGTTTTAATTAACCCTGGAGCTCATGCAGCTGTGTTCTTCTTCTGGCAGAGAGAGAGAGAGAGAGAGAGAGAGAGAGGACTTGTTGTTCAGTGCCGGATTCAAAATTAAACCGGGTTTACCCTTTTTCTTCTTCTTCTTCTTTCTTTGCAACGCAAACAGTGAAAGACCATGGCCACCACCGCCGCCGCCGCCGCCTTCTTTTCCCGTCTCCAAAGCAACGGACGACTATATGTATGTATCAAACTCACTCGCATGAAGTATTATTTCAGACCATTTGCTATTGGTATTATCATGACCTCTCCCGCTCCCTTTTAAATTCCCACCGTTCGGCCTCTCTCCATCACTTCCCCCCCTGGACACAACCACAACCACCACTACCATCATCATCATCATCATCATCATCATGCCGCTCACCGCCCTAAACGGCACAGCATCAGCCCTCCAAATCGTCCTCGAAGACATCCTCTTTAATCTCCTCACCACGGCAGCCACAGCCCGCACACGACTCCACACCATGCACCAAAACCCTCGAGCAACGACCATGGACGCGGCAGCATGGGTGTTACAGAATCCGCGTCGGGCGCGAGCATTCGTCACCAACTGCGCCATGCCAGTGGCCGGAGCAGCGTTTGCGGGGAACTTGATGGCGGTACTGCCCCTGGGCGGGTTGGGAGGAACGGCCGGTATGAAAGAAAGAAAGAAAGAAAGAAAGAAAGCAAGAAAGCAAGAAAGAAAGAAAGAAAGACTTGCTTGTTTGTTTGTTTGTTGGAGTAGACACGTTATGCTGATATTGATACTGATACTGATACTGATACTGACATACATCTATTGCAAACAGCACTCCTAATCGCCAATATTGCCAAGTTTCGTCTCCGACAGGTATCCGTGGGCACCTTCTACGCACTTCTGCACTCGGCCCGTCTGCACACGGTCTGGGGGCAGATCTTCTCTCTCCTGGGCTTCATGTCCATCGGCACACTGGGCCCCCTGGGTTCGACCGTGCAGGCGCAGCTCACGTCGCTCCTGCTATCCTCGGGTGGCATCCAGTCCCCGCTCCTTGGTCTCTCCCTTTCCCTCTTCTCCCGCGTCCTCGGTTTCGCGGGTGTCGTCCCCACGATCCTGCTTCGTGCCAGCTGTACAACGCTCTACTCGGAAATGTGTAGCTATGTCGTCTTTCAGAGCCTGGGATGGGGTGTCCGTGTAGCGGAGCATCAGTGGCGGAAATTAGGGTCTGAGAGGGGAGGTGGGAAGTGTTTGAGGAACGTCGGGTACGGGAAGGCAGAGACGGCTGCTGAACAGCAGGCAGTCAGGGTGACAGAAGTGGCCAAGGAGCGAAAGAGTAAAAGCAAGGGATGGGGGGTGGTTGCGAAGAAGGGCTTGACTGGCGTTGCGAAAGGCGCTGCGAAGATGATGGGCTGGAAGAAGAAGAAAGTGAGCAACTATCAGTACGAACAGACAGGAGGTAGAGTCGCGGGGCAGTTGGAGTGGGAAATGCTTCACGGAGAGCGGATAAAGAGTTGGACGGTAGATGAGTGGGGTGGTACAAATGGGGTAGGAAGGTTGATTGGGGACCGTGTGGACTGCCCTGGCGCGTTTCCAATGGATGATGAGGATGAGTACGAGCAAGATACCGTAGGGGTGCTCTTTGGTGACCGGGTTCACTAAACATGCCTTCAGTGGTTCAAAGCTCAATATACCTTCTTTGGCCTTGAGAATATTGGATTGGCATAGCTCTAAAATGATAGGCTGCATAGGCAGGAATGGTCAAACATATTGCACACCATCTTCCACTCCTCGACCTTTCGGTCCACATACAAGCACATGGGCCCCTTCTCATAAGGACATGAATTGCATTTTTTGCCCTACCGCCAGACCCTAGGCTATGTTAGGATATCCGGCACGATTGGATTCGAAAGATGATGTGGGAAATCCATTCCATTCCGTTCAGAGAAATCGAACACCGAGGCACCCCGACCTGTTAACGAACCACCACCCAAATCTCCTGATCCGCTTAACGAGTTGTCGCCTTGACCTTGGGCGCGGCGCCCTTTGCACCCTGCTTGCTGGCAATCCGTCCGGCCTGGCCCCTTGACGCAGCACCGGCAGACTTTGCCTTCTCGGCCTTCTTCTTTGACTCGGCGGCCGCCTTCTTCTCCTTGCCCTCCTTGATGGCGGCAGTGCGGGCGGCGGAGCGGGCCTCCGGACGCAGGTTGCGACGCTCTTTGATCACATCGAGGGAGGCACCGACGATGGCACGCTGGTGCTTGACTGTGCGGCGGGTGCGCTTCTTGGCGATTTCCTGAACGAAGAAGGTTGGTTAGCTTGACGTTCCAACTCGAGAGATGGTGAGGTGTGGATATGGACTTGGAGATGGTGAACAGATGGAGGGAAAGAGTTGGTCACTCTGTTTCGAGTTCCACATCCATTGTTTCCCAGACGGAGCGATTCTACCGAGCTCAACTGATGTCATCGCTCCGCGTGCCCAAGTCCAAACCCCGGTGCTCGTAAACTACGACTCTTGGAGTCGCTGCGCATACTAACCTCAGAGATACCCTTCTTGTGCTGCCTTCGGAAAAGCGTTGTCCACGCGATCCGGCGGGGGTTCTTGCGCTGCAGGAACAGACTCTCGGTCTTGCCATTCTGGAATCGGAAGATCTTGGAGTCACCACGGATGTAGAGCTTGCCCTATGCGCGTCCCATTATCAGCAAATCATCCCTTTGTATCGCATATCCCCATTGCTACCGTCTCCAGAGTGTTGTTGGAGGAGGCGAAATTCGAACACGGTGGAGGCGGCCGCAACAAGAGATGAGGATGCAAGACGCACCTTGCCCGGGTAGATCTTCTGGCCGCTGAAGGAGTCTTCGTAGGTACGCATGGTGACGGTGTTGGCGCGGTACCTGTTGTGTTAGTCGTTCGGGGTTGTAGGTCGTGATGGGTATTTTGGAGTTCTCGTGTCGTTTGTGGGCGAACTAGCTCCTTGGCGGAGCACGCGCCACTGTGGCGCAGTAAGTTTGGACAAAATCACTAACAGCATTAATTACTTCTGTTTCTACCGTGATTTGTGCTGCGATCTTTCTAGATCTTGAAGTGGAAAAGAATTCAAATAGTAACCAGTCTATGTTTTGGTCTGCCTTTCACCAACTGCACTTTCCTTCCACGGTACTTGTTCAATCATTTCTCACCCATCTCTGTCAAGACAAAGCAACTTCACAGACACTCAGAAGAATTACCTCGCTTATTAAAAATTCATGAGAATTTGGCGTTAGCGCAATTATACTCTTACATCTCAATCACTACCACAATCATTATTCCATAATCCTTTGAAATGTGCAAACGCAAGCAAAGTGCAAAACCGCCTGATGCCCGCAATACTTTTCTCTACCCCCGACCCTAACGCACTCTTCAAACAGCGGCCGAGCAAGAGCAAGATCAAAAAATGGGCAGCGTAAACGACACTACACCATGATACAATGTCAACGAAACATTACAAGGAAGGCAAAAAAGCAAGCATTAGAGTATTCTCTGCTCCATTGGCAAACACGATACCTTGAGGTCCTTCTGTGTCGTTTTTGGTTCGTTTCCTTTTTCTTTTGCTGCCGTGGCGGATGTGTCCGTAGTCGTAAGAGGCGTATAAGCGTATCTTTTCAATGTCGAAAGAAGGAGTGAAGTCGGAAACATTGCTGTCATGGGAATCTCGATGTCGTGGTAAATCGTGCTTTCGGTGGATCCAAACCAAGACCATCGGTATTCAACCCACTTCGTACCTACTCATTCCACAACCACCATAAGATCTCTCAACACATGTCGAAGTAATACCCAGCCAACATACGACCCTATACCATAGAGAAGTATGCTCCCGAGTATCCAAGACACGAAAAATTGTGATACCAAGTTCGTATTAACCCAAGACTTCACACATAGCTGTCTTCCTCTCCTCGTCCATGATTAGCATACCCCTGTCGCGGAAAATTTCCTCGATGATATCGACCGCCTTACGGAAGCTCGACGCTGCACCTCTGGTCTGTGTGAAGCGCGCAAGACATAGGTTGGCGCGCTGTCCCTGCGAGAGAACGACGAAGAGCTCGATAACGAGCGAGACAGGCTTGACTTTCAAATCTGCAAATGGCATGAAGTCAGCTTGAAGATTTCAATACGAGGGGCTCCACTTTACGATAACCGGTTCCATAGATATGATCAAAATGCAAAGCGAAGAGCCCGCGGTCATGAATTAACCAAGCGGTGAATAGAAGCTGGTTATACGTACGGTTGTTCTTGTCAACACGAGCGTTGATAGTATTCGCATGCCGATCGAAGGTGACGTCTTTCACGCCAAAGCTCTGCCAATCGCGCAGCAGTCGAACAAGCTCCTGCCGAACCTTGCCACGGCCGATCTGGAAGCACACGACCTTGTTTGCGGGTCTAATGTGAAGGAAGCGAGAGAGCCAATGCACGGGTGGCACAGCACGGGTACAGGAGTCGTTCTCGGGTCCGAGATCGTAGCCAGAAAGAATAGACGACGAACTGAAGTTGTCCACTACGTGCACAGTCAGTAATCTCATAAAACGGTATCAAGCAGTCCTACATTAGCACGCTTCAAAATTTTGTACTTACAACCAAACTCCATAGGCCGCTTGCCCTTATCGTCCTTGGATTTCTTGCCAAACAAGCCAAGTAGCCCCTTTCGTACTCCTCCTCCTCCTTCAATCTTGCTGGCGGCAAAGCCGCTGTTTCGCATAGGAAACTCGCTGCTGTTACCGGTCGGTTCGAGGTTCGGGGTTACGATCAACGGAGTATCGTTCTTGATGCGATCGTCAAGACCTTGCCATGCTTCAGGTATCCGTAACCGCTCACTCGGCTTTCGTTGGGTTATAGTCTCCGACTGGCGCTCTTTCTCTTCGGGGGTGCGACGGAACCAAGACGACTTCTTCTTCTTCAGAGTTGCATCCTTTTTCTCCGGGTCTGCCGGAGTTGAAGCGTTGAATACCGTATTCTCATTCGTGCGAGCTGCAAGGAGATCAGTGTGTACATCCTCATACGATCGTACTGGGCCTGGCCATGCTATTGTAGGGCCATCGTCAGCACCTCGTGAAATAGTGCTAGCACCGCTTCGCTTACGAATGTTAAGCGGGGCAATGCGGGTAGGTGACCCACCAACAAGACGAACGGTCGTGTGGTCAGTCACTGTACGGCGTCCTACGAGAGGTCTGACGGGGTCAGTAACGACTCTATAGTTGGGACTATAGGGCACGAAATACCGATCTTCTCCGTCAGTCTTCACATCCTCAGAAATCACGGGTAGTGGAGCAGGATGTTCGGGATATTTGGCGGGAGCAGATGAGATACGCTTCGTCTCGTTGGTTGAAGGCACCATGAGGCGATCCAGATGACTGAGAACTTCATTGAAGTGTTCGGTGTTGTCACCATTCTCATTGAACTTTCGAGCTATCTCCGCTCGTGTCTCGGCCAGTTTTCGATGAAGAAACGTGTTTGGCGTCTCGTCTGGTATCGGGGGCAGAGGCCGATTCCTCAGCGTTGCTTTCGTCTTCGGCGTAGAAAGTATACTACCACCTGAGTCTCTATTGGAAAACGAAGTGGGAGGGGTGTCGTACTCAGATACATCCTTGTTGGGCTCAGTGACTGTCGTTCGGATGCTGGAGCTCATGGAAGAACGGTTGAAAGCTTCTTCCATGACCTTTTCGAGCTCACAGCTCACCTTCCGGGCCTCGGTCTGGATGTATTTGCTCGGGCTCTCTGGCTTGCGTACCCTCAGACGTGGAATAATTGGTCTTGCAGCAATCTTGCTCACAGTGCAGACCACGGGCGATGAAAGTACACTGGGAGGAGGCGGTCGACCAGAACGAGCGGACGATGCGACGGAGATTCCACGATTTAGAAACTTTAGCTGCTCTGGAGTATAATGCAAACCATGGGCATCAGCGGTGCTGGCGCTTGTAATTGAAAGTCGCGTCAAATGAGAGAAGCTGACGCCGCGCTTTCCCATGCTAGATCGAACAACGACCGGAGGGCTGCTCGGCCAGTGTGAGCTTGTTATAGAAGACCGCGACATGGACCTTCCATTCACCATAGGAGATCGCTGAGATCGCTGAGATCGTTGTGATCGCTGCGATGGAGTGCTACGCTTCGAGGAAGTGCGCGACGTCATGGAGCTGTGATGCTTGGAGTTTCTCAGGGCCTGTATGCGCAACGAGCTTCCCGTACGATGGCCCAAGGCTGTAGCTGGACGCAACTTGCGGCTTCCACTACTCGGGCCACGATGGATTGTAACGTTCTGATAAAGGCCTTGAATTGGAACGATTGGTTCCCTAGATGATCTATACGGATCGTAACTAACATCAGACGGGGGTGGCTCATAGAAACTGTGCTTCGAATACAGGTGCTCGTCGTTGAGAATGGAGTAGCCAGATTGAGAGCGCTTGTGTTTGTTAGCCGGTAGTTGGAGAAGACTGCGGCCGTTTGGACGTGTCTTTGCGTTATGGTGATAGTCGCTGTTCGAGTATGCAAGTTCATTCCCCCCGTAATTCTCTAATTCGTCGTTGCGGTATTTCTGGAGTGCGGAGTAAAAGTATTTCTCTTGATTGGATCTAGAGAATTGTTAGATACCGTAGGCGAACGAAAGAGAGAGGGGGACGTGTGTTTACTCTTTGCTTGTTAGACGCTTTACAATGACATCCTCCTTCTCACTGTGCCAGAGAGTACGAAGATATCGAAGGATCTCTCGGTCGATGGTTTTACGGTCGAGCGCTTTCCACCCCGTGATTGTGGGGTTTGGTCCAACCCAGTGCTCAAGTGTAGCCTTTTCGCCCTTGAAGCCCAGGTCCTTGTCGAACTTGTGCAAGAATGGGTGTTCCCAGATTGCCTCAACAGAGATGCGCTTCAATGGGTTCGGGACTAGTATTCGCTTGATAAGATCCTTGGCTTCCTTCGAGAGCTGATCTGGCATTACATAGTTGGCGCTGGCGATAGCATCAAAGAGGACCGGAAGATACCTCTCATCGCCAGAATAGTTGAATGGTGGAGTGCCTGCAAGCATGACGTAGAGAATGACACCACAGCTCCAGGTATCAGCCATGGCTCCATCGTACGATCTAGTTCGAATCACTTCAGGTGCAGCGTAGTGTGGACTTCCACATGGAGTGGTGAGCTTCTTGCCCTCTGGCTGCAATGCTGCCATACCAAAATCGACGAGCTTGATGGTCATGGTCTCCCGATCCAAAAGTATGTTCTCCGGCTTCAGGTCGCGGTGATGTATGTTGAGTCGGTGGCAGTATATCAAAGCTGCAATAACTTGTCGGAAAAGGTGAACAACCTCAATCTCCGGGAGCGTTACACGGTCGCCGATGTAGCTGAAGAGCTCGCCACCTTCAATATATTCCATGATCAAGTACCTGTCGAAGATTAGTCCAAGACAAAATCAGCAAAACATGGGAGACTTGCAGCTCGTTGTGGCTCTCCCAGACATCGTGTAGACGGACAATATTTGGATGGTCCAGCAGCTTCATGATGCAGATCTCTCGCTCGAGTCCAAATGGAATCATCTTGCCATCTATATGCATTGAAGCATCCTGTTCGGCGCTCTTGATCAGGTTGTGCAAGCTCAACGCGCTTACCCGCTCCGCGTTGGCCTTGGAAATGATTTTAGCAGCCCCGTACTCTCCACTAGCACCATGTCGGACGAGACGAACGCGTGAGCAGCCCCCTCGGCCTATCGTCTTGCCTAGCTGCCAAGGCCCGATGTGTGTCTTCCGTCGGCGGCCAGTATTGGAAGCGTTGGTGCTCGCATTCGATATCTCAGAATCACGCTTTGCGTTGCGAGGTCGAAGGTCTTCGTTGATCACCGCAGAGATGCGTTTGTTTTCTGGCGATGAATGGAGTTCGTGTCGGACAGCAAGCGTGCCGTTTGGCTTTGCGTTGAGGGACTCGTTGTGTGGAAGTGGCCTAGGGGATGATGAGACAGTCTCGAGGCTAGACTTGTGTCCCGGACGTTGCTGGGAGCTGGTGTCTTCGTTGGCGCGAAGAGTAGCATCCCCAAGTGGGTCACGCCGACGCGTCGGTGGACGGCCGTGGTAGGCATGGTCCATTGTCGAGAGGTGTTGCGAAGGTGAGTGGGGGGAGGCGGCGAGACCAACGCCCTGTACCTGAATTGACCGGCTATGATGGTGGATGTACCTGAATTGACCGGCTATGATGGTGAATGTACCTGAATTGACCGGCTATGATGGTGAATAGAGGCAATGGGTCTATGTGTGTAGGGTAAGAGATGCAGATGCAGCTATGGCCCAAGCACCAAGATACGGGGATAGTTGTTGTTGTTGTTGTTGTCGTGGGAAAGGCCAGATGAAAGAGCTGCCCGCGAGTTGGTGGATGTGAGGCCCGGTAAAAGAGCGGCGGCGGCGGCGGCGCGCTGAAGCAATCGAGCCCGGGAACCAAAAAAGTTAACAAGCTGTTTCAATGCATACAAGTCGATGGTGGGTGAGGAGGGCGGTCGGGGAGCGGGCAAGTGTTTGGGAGGAGGAGTGTGCTCGCACGGACGTCGTCGTCGTCGTCGTCGTCTGGCGGTTGCCGCTGCAGCGGAAACGATAAAATAGATGATAGAAGGAGCACGCAACACCACTGCCGATGAATACCGCCAATGCCAATGGCTCGCGAGAGAGAGAGAGAGAGAGAGAGAGAGAGAGAGAGCGAATAAAGGCTGCACAAACTGCAGTGCGTTGGTGGAGGATTCGATGTAGTGAGATGGGGAAGAAGAATGTGCCAAGCGGTTGAGGAGAACGTGTGTTTGTTGTGGCCTACTAAACTGTCGACAGACGAACTCGAGGAACGCGCACCTTCATGACCAAGGGAAAGAAAGAGGTGAAATTTGCGCCTACCTTGCTGCCATGCTTCTAGAACTAGAACTAGAACTAGAACTACCACGCATAGCACGAGCGATTCACGACGCATGGCCATGGAGGGATTATGGCCCCAGACAATCAGGTAGGCGTCAATAGTTCACTCTGTGAATACGACTCCCAACTTTTACAGAAGATGTGATGCAATGCGATGACATTTACATAAATCATAAAGGAACCGCGTTCTTCGTGAGCAAGAGAAGAAGCAGGAGAAGCAAAGAAACTGATCATGACCTACACAATGCATGGAAGAATTCGACCATGTAATTACATACTCGAGATGCAGCCGCACCACGACTTGGGCTTCTAAATGGCGGGCGGTCTCTGATGTTGAAGTTGAAGGAATGATGGAGTGAAGTCGAAGCAAACTCCCAAGCGAGGCCTCTGCTCCTGCAAGGATGGAATGGACCACCACAGTACCGTACCATAGATTGGAACCAGGTTGGTTACGTCACGCTCTCCATCTCCATCTGCATGAATCCGCCCCAAGGAAATATTAATCTCAACGTAGTGGCTGGCCTCTCCACTCTCCTTCTTCAGGACGGTGCTGCATGGCGATGCGTAACTCTTTGCTTTGCACCTCCACACCGGCACGAAACCCTCACCGGGCACACGACGAAGACATGTCAAATGGCAGGACGTTGATATCATATCTGGGTAGCCCCAAATTCCAACTAATCGTTTCACTTTTTCCACGTCGTCCATCCCCATGTCTCGACCCTTGCTGATGCCGTACAGGTTGCGCCAGATCCCTAGATAGCCAAAAGTAGAAGGAAGAAGAAAAGGACAACCAATTACACCGAACCCGATACCCGCCATCTCAGACTGTAGTCCCTCCTACGTCGAGATAATTTCCCATGAGGTAAACCGAAACCTGAAACCTCCTGCGGTCCCGCCTGACACGCGCCAATGCATGAAGAATAGGTAATTCCCCTCCCCGAGATATCCCACACCCCCCAAATAGAAATGGACTAAAAAGTATCCGCTGCAAAAATCGAGACGGGATGATGAAGCCTCAAACCGATGCCGTCAACGCCAGCCATCCAAGGAATATCCCATGTCCCGAGGGAATCGTCTAAAAATAACAGAACGCATACAGTGCGATCCCAAACGTGTTAAACATTGAAGTGTAGTTTATTGATCCCGGGGCTTTGTGCCCGAACAGTGGTACTTAATACAACGCAAAGCGAAACAAAGGTTGAAGTAGGCGACTCGATGATACAAACGTGTGTATCATGTATGGATCGACGGTTTACTATCGACGTTTTCGTTTTTGTGGTCGGGCGAGTGGCTTTCTCGCTTCGCGTCTTCGGTGGCATTTGAGGCTTTTCCGCAGCCTTTGACTAATATGTGGCGCTACAAGAGGGTCAGCACATGTAAACATGGCGGGGAGCTTACATGATGATCACGAACCTTGAGGGCGTCCTTTCGGGAAAAGCTCTTGTCGCAGTGATTACAAGGAAATGGCTTTACAGCCAAGTGAATCCGCTTGTGTCGCTTCAGATCATGATTGCGGTTGAAACTCTGGGGGCATTGATCGCACTTGAAAGGCCTATCGTTTGCAGCTGGCTGCTGATGAGGTGCGTGGCCCGACATGTAGTGGGGCATGCTCGCTGCGTGTCCACTGTTGAAACTCATCATCTGGCTGGGATGCATGTTGTTGACGAGGGAGAGTTGCCCATTCGGATTGGCCACGTTGGAGAAAACAGGAGCTGGAGTATAAATGTTGGCATACGGACGCTGGTATGAATGAGGCGATTGAGAAGGATTCGTTGGTAGTGAGGGTATCGAGCCTTGCGACACGGCTGGAGACATCCTCGGCATAGAGCTACCGCTGATGGGGCTCTGCTGTGTGGGCGAAGGGCCAGTGGAATAGGGATAAGAAGACTGTTGTGATGTTGCGGATGGCTGCGAGTAGTAAGAAGGTGTAGGTGGAGGTCTATGAAATGACTCCTGGGCATGCACTGGCGACTGTTGGGGTGCTGAACTCGATACAGGGGGGTGTGCATTCATCATATGATGGCTGTGTTGCTGTTGCTGCTGTTGTTGATGTTGGTGTTGGTGTTGTTGTGCAGGCATGGTTGGCATATTGGACGAGGCAGTTGATGGCGGAAAAGGTGGCAACTGTTGGTTCATCTCATACGGTGGCGGATTCAGGCCTTTTCGTGGATTGAGTGAGCCTTGGTCCCCGAGCTGACGATCATTCTGCATTGCGGCGTACATACCTCCGCGCGAGTTTTGATATTGATTTTGCTGATGTTGCGCAGGTTGATAACCATACTGAGTGGCCCCCTGGGCAGGCGGAGAGTAGATGTAGTTTTGGTTGTAATGCGGCATCGCATTCGAGCTTGCACTGCTTGTCGACACTCTGGTGGAGGGGTTTATCACATCACCTGGGATGTTGTTTGGTGGGGTGAGGAGATTTCCAACGCTAGCGATAGTCGTTGGAGCTTGTGACGGTTGTGAGGCGGTATAGTTTGAATATTTGTGCATTGGTGGTGGTGGAAGCTCAAAGCCCGGCAGATGCTGGTGGTGTGCTCTCCTGGCCGTAAAGCCTTGGGGTGCACCCATTGGGTCAGACCCAGGATGCATCGAAGCCGGATGAGCCACTGCAGCAGCCACGTTGGCGGTTGTGTCCCGAACAGGCCCTGATGACCTACCAGCTTCTTACGAAGAGGAGGAGGAAGGGGAGGGGGGGGGGGGGGGGGCGAAGGGAGTTGGGAAAGACTACAGTTGTGACGCGGCAGAATGCGGAGTTGAGAAGATGCGCACTGGGGCCAATAGTCCACGCGAGGACTAGGGAGGATCCACGACGGGCAACGAGCGGGCTGTAGGCTGAGGCGTAATGTGAAAGGTGAGTTGCTCTAGTCGAGAGGGACAAGGCACTGATGATGTGCAGATGGTGGTGGGGGGAGAGAAGTTGTAAAAGGTGCTCAGCGCACACGGACGCCCAACTGGTGCAGAGAATGTACGCTGGCGCTCCCGATCTAGTCTGTCGTCCCCTCCAGATGGCGAAAGGCAGGAACCGAGGGGTAGAAGGGCTGGGCTGGGCTGGATGGGCGGTTCTCGCAGCTTCTGGTGGACAGTGATACCGACGAATGCAGGCCTCTCCGGAAATCTTCTAGAAAGTCTCAGTCACTACGCAAAATCAGTGGTGTTCGCGCTCGCAGGCCGAGATGGAAGGGCGTACAGTGCAGCGAAAGTAGATGCTCGTGGAACGGGGGGTGGTGCTCTAACAAGGCCAGTGTTCGGTAAGGCCCGATGTCCTGGTTGCGCAGACGTAGTGCTACTCGGGCGGTGGCACGGGCTGTGAGGATGATGGTTTTGGGTCAAGAGGTTACGAGGTTTTGCTATGGACAGGCTGAGGTCGTCGTCCGACGCTGACGGTGTTTTCCCCGGATTGGCTCTGGCGGTGGTGGTCCTAGTACTCTGGGTACTCTGGGTCTTCTTGGTCCTCGGCCACGGTGGTGGGAACGGCGGCGGCTTCCCACTCGGGCAGATGGTACAGGTGAGGCGGCAGTGGTTGGTGTCTACAGCAGCGGGGATTGCGAGATCTGGTGTTGCACGTTGGCGATGGCGGTGGAATCCCACGGGCAGAGAGAGAGAGAGAGAGGGTGGATCAAATGGTGGGATGGTGGTGGTGGTCCTTTGGGCGCGCGGGCAGCGGCGATCTCTCCTTGTTAAGCTCAGTTCCTGGGCGCCCTAGGGCAGCGATGGCGGAGAAGGGCTGGACGGGGCTGGGGACCAAAGGCTTTGTCTCCGTGAGCGAGTGGTAGTGGAGAGTGGTGGCCGTCACGTATATGTACGGCGGGCTAAGGGCGTCAGGGCTCGCGTGGCTGCTGGCGTTCTATG
>MU005772.1:975053-1027256 GCA_010093715.1 Pleomassaria siparia CBS 279.74 | reverse complement strand
ATCCAGGACCGCAACCGGGTGATAGGGTTCGTCCGAGCGTTATGGGGATCTGGATCGGGATGGGATGGGAGATGAAGGGCAAGAGAGCAAGGCCGTCGTGGTGCAGGCGGGAGCGCTATTCACCGAGCCAGCCAGGGGGACTTTTGGTTGGCAGGTTGGGGTGGGCACTTGGGGCACGGGAAGGCCTTACTACACGCAAGGCACTTTGACGCAAGAGGAAAAGTCAGACGAGGCAGAGGCAAATGCAGAGTGTAGAGTGTAGAAGCAGAGGCGGCAAGAGGCGGCAAGAGGCAGAGGCAGAGGCAGAGGCAGAGGCAAAAGGCAAAAGGCAAAAGGCAAACAAAGGCAGCGAGAGAGAGTGAATGAGAGAGTGAGAGTGAGAGTGAAAGAGAAAAAGACAAGGAGAGAAAGAAGAGAGATTTGCTCGCAGCAGAAGCAATGAACGCGCTGAATGAATAATTAAAAAGAAGCCAGACGGTTCAGGCCTCAGGCTGGGCCAGCTTTGCTACTACTAGACATGGGTCCGACATGGGTCCGACATGGGTCCGACATGGGATAACAATGCATACCGGGGGGGGCGACGCAACTACAGCTACATACATACATATGTAGCGCCGTCAACCCTGTCGGTTGGCCTTGTGCGTGGTGCTCGGAGTCGCTGGCGTACGGGACGGCGTGGACCAGCAGAGTGGAGGAGGCTTGTCGCTTGTGCCGGCCCGGCCAGGTTCAAAGAAAGAAAAGACACTTGCTTGTTCGCGCGCGCAGTAGTAGCAGCAGTAGTAGCAGCAGTAGCAGCAATATGTAGCAGCAATATGTAGCAGCAATAGCAGCAGTAGCAGCAGCAGCAGTCGTAGTACATACATCCATCCATCTCCTTTGGCCTTTTGACTCTGCCTCGTACCTGATAATTAATAATTAATGCCCGCCTTGTTCTTTGTGCACATACATCTCTCGTCGAGATTTATTGTGGAGGGTGGAGGTAAGAGGCGTACTTGTAGGCGGCGGTGGTGGTGGTGGTGGTGGTGGTGGTGGCGGCGCTTTGGCCCTGGCGATGAGGCGTGCGGCTCTCTCGGCCAGACCCGCGGCTCGATATTCAACTATGTACAGCGGCGCGACGTCAAAGAAGGCTTTTTTCTTGTTTTTGTTTTTCCGCATATTATTATTATTATTATTATTATTATTATCATTACAGTAAATTGTACCAAGGGCGAGCAGCAGTTATCATGTGTGTATGTGTGCATGTGTGTGCGTGTGTGTGTGTGTGTGTGTGTGTGTGTGTGTCGGGGCGCGGCCCCAACGAGCCCACGCCGACTGGCCCTGCACGGATGCGGTCTGGCCTTTGCAGCGAACCGTGTAATACGAGACAAAGAAGAACAAGCCGCCAGCTCGCCGTCCAGTAGCTTAGAGACCAATCAGCGGACGGGCGATGATGTGGTGGCGTGGCTGAGTTGGGTTTTGACGAGTTGAGGGGGGTCAAAAGGTGGGTGAGGTGAATGAGATGAATTAGGTGAATGAGGTGAATGAGTGAGTGAGGTAATTATTCAGTAGTAGGTTACAAGTTGAGTGAGGGTTGTTCCTGAGGCGTGGTTGCGACAACGACAACGTCCCGACGTCTGTCTGCAAGCCTCCTGCCATGCAGACAATAGACATGCTTGACCCCAGTGGAACTGCTACTACCTATTACTATATGTGTGTATGTATGTATGTACATACATATGTACATATGTACATATACATGTACTGGACTGGACTGGACTGTATAGACTAATAGTAGACTACACATGTACGTACACACATTAGATGTATTACTGTACATATACATACAGTCAAAGACACCATCCTGTACACGGACACATCAAATGAACCCCCCCACTCCTATCCCTCGCATCTCGCTCTCGATCTCGCCAGCGTCGTCGTCATCATCATCATCATCATCATCACCATCATCATTATCATCATCATCATCACATACAGATCACAGCTCGCTCCACCCTCCACCCGTCCGTCCTGGACCAGTCGCACACCTCAGCGCTGGGTACGGATAAGGATTAACACGCCAGCTGGCCATCCCTGTCTGGCGTCGGTGAAGCCAATACTGGCCGTGCTCGCCCGCCCAAGACGACCCAAGCACCCCAAGCACCCCAAGCACCCAAGCCCCTAAATCCCCAAGCACCCAAGCCCAAGCACCAGGGCTCACGCGCTGACAGCCTCGGAACAAGGGCTCAGGTCGCCGGGGGCTGGCGCTACCACTCATACAAGGCCATCTCGCGAGCACGCCAGCAAGCACTTGATTGACCGATGCAGGATACAACCCTGGCGCCTCCAAAGGCTCGTCGGGAGGGCTGCCGCGGGCGAGTCGCAGGGCTCGAGGCTGAGCAACAAACAACGACGTGCAAAATGCTCGCCAATTTTAATATACATATTACATGTATTACAGCACAATCCACCTACCTTGCCCCCTTTGATAACCTGCTCTCTGTCGTCGTCGTCGTCGTCGTCGTCGTCGTTCACCAATGAGATTGTCTATTCATAGACGGGCTGTTATTATACATACATAATATCGTTTGCAGCACATGTCTGTAATCTTATAATAATAATATATATATATACATATATAGAAAAACGTAGGTACATGATAAGCAGTCAATTCAACAAGTACACATGTACGGTCAACTGGTCTTTGCCCGTCTTCGTCTTTGTTCAAAATCCTGTACGCCCCAATGCACCGCGTCGCGCACAAGAGCGATCCCCACGTGGCCGCGCACTAGTTATCCTTCCAAGCTCCCACCATCTGCCCATCTCGCGCATCTGGGACGCCCCTTGTTTTATTAACACAAACCTTCTTCTTCTACCTCTGCAATGGCACCGCCCACACGCCCGCTCCCCAATTCAACGCTGCCACTGCGCGGCCGTGGAGCATGAGGCGCCCGTTGGCCGCCATGACAGCTGGCGTGGGCGCTGTTGGGCGTAGGCGTGGGCGTGGGCGTGGGCGGATGCAGGAGCAGAGTATGCAGGAGCAGAGTGTGCAGCAGCAGAGAGAGAGAGAGAGAAAGAGAGTGTGTGTGTGTGTGTGCGCTCGACGAGTAATTACCGGCTGCCTGGTTTGGGCTTAAGCTCACGCAAGTAAAAACACTTGGGCTGGGATCTTTGAACCTTGGGACCTTGAGACCTTGGGACAACTATTGTCAATCCAGCACTTTTGCCCATGAATATTAACGCAAAAGGTATCCATTTCTCGTCTCGCTGCTCGTCACTACTCGTCTACATGCTTGGCGTGCCTCGAGCCCGCATGCCCATCCCGTTCTTTTGGTGGTGGCGTCTTGCTGGATGCGGCGGGCTGCAGAGATCGCAGCCTCGTTAGCCGCAACCGACGGACGGTGCTCTCGACGCCCCCAGCGCGACCGTCGAAGCAAGCTGGCTTTTTGGGCTGCCTCGTCGGGTCCCGGTATGGCGTTTGCTGCAACGTGGGACAGCCTGGGAGTGCCCCGGGAGAAACGCGCTGCTGGAATATCGCCCGTCTGGGGGTGGGGCGTTGGCGACCAGGGCAGCGTATATACTGTCTGTATTAGAATGCATCGCAGAGACACGACGCGCTCCTTCATCTCGCTCGCGCGTCTGTGTGTTGGTGTGTATGTCTATGTATGTCTGTGTATGTCTGTGTATGTCTGTGTATATGCCTGTGAGTATATGTCTGTATGTGTGTATCTGTGTGTCTCAGTGCGTCAGTGTGTGTGTGTGTGTGTGTCTGTGTGTGTTCTTTCCAACTGTAGTTATGGACTGGCTAAAATATGGCCTCGCCCAAAGATTGTGTCTGTGTCTGTGTTTCTGCCAGCAGCCAGCGCCAGACATGACCTTTCGTGTGATGACTGCGCAACTAACTAGGCCGTATCCATGTCTGTGACACCCAATGAGCAGGCTGCCTAAGCGAGCCGTCAACCAGAAACAGCGGCTACTGATGGGACAACTTGGGACCGACTTGGGACTGACTGGGACCCGACTGCGACGACGACCTGCTACTACTACAACAACTAATAATAATACTATTTGTTGCTAATATTGCTACTATTGCTAATTACTAGGTTATTGTAGCCGTCTTTTGCGTCAATTGATGTATTTACAGTTGGCCAGTATTTGAGTCGGACCGAACACGGTCTACATACAGTACAGTAATTATTTTCTTCTCTTCTTAGACTAAAATGGCAAACATTGCGATATGTCTGGCTGAGGTCATGACCGCGCCCCCCCCTGTCGCCGTCTAATCAACCATCGTACCCTCGCACCCTCGCACCCTCGCACCCCTTTGAACCCTCGCCATCGGATCTTCTCACACCATTTTGATAATTAAACCCACTGCTAGTAGTTAGCTTATTTCGACCTCGCAGAACTGCAGATACAGATGCAGACTGTAGACTGTAGACTGCAGACTGCAGACGCAGATGTAGACGCAGACGCAGATGCAAACGCAGACGCACCTTTCCCTCGTTGCATGTCTCGCTACGAGCCAATGACAGATGACGGTCTGCAGCCTTTTTCCCATGACTTCTCCTCTGCTGACTCGGCCGCTCGTCTAATCTCACCCACTCGCCATCATGTGAGCATGTTCCGCGTGTGCGGCGTGCGGCATGCGGCGTGCATCCATCCCTTCCTCCACCACCACCACAACCACCACCACCACCATGTTGCCCTGTTTAGACCATCCACCGTCGCCGTCCTGCCAGATCTGCTGCCGGCGTCAACATCACGCCCACTATCCACTATCCTTTGGGATGTCCGCAGACCCACATGCACTGATTCGACGCGTCCTCCCCCCTGTCACACTGCGCCCTGCACCCTTGACTTTGACACGGATCGCCTTTGTGTTTTTGGAGAAGCCACAAAGCCCACAAAGCCCACCAAAGACCTTTCCCCATCCGCCCCCCGTCAGTGGAGCTGTTCCGTCTCCATCGGGACCCTCTTCAAGCCCGACCCGTGATGATGGGACTCGTGATGATATGCTTGCTTGGCCGCACGGCCTGGAAGAACGACATGACTGCTTGCCTGATTGCCTGCTTGCCTGCTCTCCTCAAGCGCCAACAACCCCCATTCCCCCATACCCCCATACCCCCATCTTGGGCGTCCGAGGGCGGCCACGCGAGCTCAAACACCTACTCCCAAGACGCTGGATGCTGGTTGTTCCGCCCAAAGAACCATCCATCCATCCCATGGTACGTACATACATATGTACATAGGACTCCAGACGTCAAACACGATCAAGGGTGTTTGTTGTTGCTGCCTTGGTGCCGGTCAAAAGCCCAGGCCACCCCCCTCAGGAGAAAGGCTTACTGTTGTTTAATTTTGGGCCACTCTTTGATGCGTTTGAAGACGCACCGCAGCACCGCATATGCGTTGGCACTAACTACAAGTAATAATAAATCATACCAAGTGAAATTAGTACAAAGTCACCCCACCGTCCTGAAATGCGAGTTTGACATGTCTGTCCATGTCGGAAGCACACTCTCCTTGTGCTGTGTGTTGTGTGTTGTGTGCTGTGTGCGTCATGTGCAGGCTGCTTTTGCTGCTGCCCGTTCAAATCCAATACAGTAATCATTTTTTTTTCTTTTCAATCTTAGCTTGACAGGGGCTTACTTCGTCAAAGCCTGTGTGTGCTAAACAAACAACGACGCTCTTGCGTCAAGCATGTTTTGGCTGCAGCTTCAGGACGTCGCTTCCAACCGCCGCTTACCTCGAATCCAGTACAGGAAGGGATGCACCCTAAGCTCCATGGGGGCCTTGCTGATTACCTATTCCCATTTTGCCTCTGGTCTTTGTCTTTTTTCTTTTTCTTTTTCTTTTCCTTTTCTGTCCTTGTTTCCCCTGCCTTGTCAGAAGAAAAGAAAGAAAAAAAAAGACCATTTCTTTCAATTTCCACCTCAGCTGTGGCAAACAATTAATTACCCTTGCCGGTTCGCTCCATCAACAGAAAGTTTGGTTTTTTTTGGTTTTTATTTAAATTCTTTTTCTTTCTTTCTGTGCTCACCTTGTTCACCGACTAATTACTGCTTCAACACTGGCCATCAGACATTATCGGGACACGCCTCTCTCGTCATTGGATCTTACCGTACATGAGAACCCGAGAAAATAAAGGCGATCAGTTCTGGATCCTCCCGTACATGAGAAGCCGAAAACCAAAGGCGATCAGTATTGGATCCCCCCCGTACCTGCATTGGCACCATGGAAAATAGGCAATTAATACCAGTCGCTTCAGTGCTTAGCAGGCGCACAATCTAGATTTTCTTTTCCAAGATGCCGTTCATTGTCAGTCAGTCAGTCATTGCCTGAACCGGCGCTTGGCCAGTCATGGTGCCCGCTAGTCTGGACGCTATACAAGCCGCATACAAGCCGCCCGCTCGTAGCTGGCCTGCATCGTGCAGATACAGCACACGAGACTGGGCAACACCGGCTTCTGTAAGACGAGGATAATGTGGCCTACATACGTCTTCTGTCTCAGCCGTTGCTGCACCGTACCTACGTAGACGTGGCACAATCTCGAGTCACTTTTGGTCTCTTCGTCGTCTTGCTTGCCGCCCACACCATCCATCGTCTTTGCCATCTTCTCTTGCTGTGTGCATGAGGAAAATAAACCATTCGCCTCTTCAGAATGCTCCTCCGTGTGCCCCATGACCTTTTTTCTTTCTTTTTGACCAATTCACCACACCATCTCAACCCGATTGGGAGAATGGCAACGGTCCTTGGCTGACTGACTACCCAAGGCCGCTAAAACTCTCGACTATGCCAAAAAGCCATCATATGATGATCCTATTTCCGAGACACTTGTGGACGGGGCATTTGTGCTACATTGCCCATATGTAATATTTCCATCTGCAGCATCTTCCCTTTGTAGCCGTCCAAGTCCCTTTTTGGTTGATTTTCTCCTTGCTTGCTTTTTCCTTCCCCGGGCCTTGCCAACTTTGATTATGCCTAAAACGGACACGCCATCTCTTTTCCATCTAATTAATCCACTGATGGTCCAGTACCTCGTAAATGGGTTTTCAGCTCTCTGGCACTAACCAGGTTTACATACGAAGTCGGTAGTACCCAACCCCATAGACGACGCCATACTTTTCTTCAGCTTCATTTTTTTTTTCTTTCACATCCGTATTGCATTGGCCATTTGCATTGGCCATTGGATAATATCGTCCACTATCTCCCTCGAGACACTGCTGCTGCATTTAGACAAGGCTAGATAGTAAATCATTCTCTGACCAATACCAATACCAATACCGTCATCGTCATCACTATCATCATCATCATCATCATCTCTCTCTCCAACTCTTCGTGATGATGCTCTCCAACTCTCTCCTTCGATAATTGCGTGCGGGCGTGTATCCTTGGCTAATCCTCGAACCGTGATGCTTACCATGACCTCATAATATCACCTCATGTCACCCCATGTCACCGCTCGCAGATGACAAAACACACTATCCCATTTCGCACCTTTGGTGCAGATTATTATTATGTATCAAGGGAAACATGGTTGTTGTTGTCAGCTTTATCAAACGAGTTAGATGCTTGTCAGCTTCAATCAAGCTACTTCCAGTCACATCCCTCCCTCCCTCTCCCTACATCTCTCTCTCTCTCTCTCTCTTTCTCGAAGAGATCTACCACATTCTTATCTTGGAGTCGCGCTCGGACTTTTTGCTAGCTAGATGTAGATGCTAGCGCGTCCAGGTACCTACGCGGCCAGTCTCATGACAATGCGCCTCCTCGTTGGAATGGAGATTCTGGACGCGAGACGAGGCGAGACGAGACGAGACGAGGCAAGGCAATGCTGCAGACATGACGTCCCCCCTCGTGTGTGATTGTGATTGTGATTGTGATTTTGATTTTGATTTTGATTTTGATTATTGCTTCTCCAGAGGGCACACCCGTGAATCATCCCAGGATTGCATTTCTTCTTCTTCTTCTTCTTCTTCTTCTTCTTCTAATCAATTATAATTTAGGGGGGGGGTGGGGGGGGGGGGGGGGGGGTTTTTTTTTAAAAAAAAATAACAGGGTCTTGGGTTTTGTGGATATTTACATATTAGTCCATGTTTCGTCTTGTTATTATCGAGGGGGAGGGGGAGGGGGAGGGGGGTTCTTTCTATTGGATTAATGGTTTTTTTAAGAATATCCCTCATAGACTAACATCTTTGGGTGTTTGATACCTTTCTTTTAGTTCCAACACGCGCGTGCCATGGAGGGCAATCAAGGAATCGTTTTCTTTTTTCGAAGTTTTTTCGAAGTTTTTTTTTTGGGGGGGGGGGAAACTTGGGAATACAATGCTCGCTCCCTGAGATGGATGGGGTGGTACTCCAACGTCAAGTGAAGTGAAGTGTGTGCGAAAGAGCTTTTTAGCTCATTCGTGTTCGTGTTCGTCCGTGGTGGTGCTGTGAAGAAGAGGAAGAGGGAGGAAGAGAAGGAGTAAAAGGTCTTTTTTGATAGATGGACAATGGAGAAGAGCACGAAGTTTGAACTTCAAAGGCAACTACTGTTACTGCTAGATTGGTATGTACTGAAATGTCACAGAAAAAAGGGGCAAATCAAGGCAGTAACTGCGACGACGACGACGACGACACTGTAGATAGATAGACAATGTGTACAGTCTGGCGATTGATTGCTCTAATTACCATGTCCCCGTCTGGTGTTTTTTTTTGGTTTTGGAACAACAACAACAACAACATGCAGGAGAGGGAGGCCATTGTGTCTCTCCTCCTGAAAAGCGGTACAAAAAGTATGATTTCCCATCCATCGATAAATAATCACGGAGATGCATTTTGTGCCCCCTCTCCCCATCCCCACCCCCTGCCTGCATTCCGCTCAAGAGGTTCTCTTTGATTTGTGTAAGAGGGCGTAACAGTCAGTGTCTTTGCGACCCGACCGACATGTTCGCCTCTCGCATGTCATGCCATGCACCGGGCTTTTCTTCTATTCTGTTCTGTTCTGTTCTATTCCGTGTCTGGTCGTCAACCGTTTCTGTTTCGCGATTGCAGTTACTGCGGCGTGGTCGGTGAGTACGTACGTACGTCTTGGGCGCGGATTATCATTCAATCATATGCCTGTATTTCCGTACTGCCCGAGCAACCCCCCAGTAACTCGAGCTCCGCAGGTGAATGGTTCTTTTCGGCTGGCGAGAGGCATTTGGACGAAAAACTTATAGGTTGGATGGCCTCTGCTTGGAAGTAGGTAGTTCGTTTGAGCGGCAGCCACGCGGTCGGAGGTTCTATCACCCTTGTATTTCATTCACACAGACTCATCTTCCTCCAAGTGACGAAGAAAGAACATGGACTCTGAACAACAAGAAACCTTTTATATAGTAGTCCGTACCAGTTCAAACTTGATTTTTCTCTTGTTGGTGGAGTTTGTCAATCGTCGCGTGTCGATTGCGCGCCTTGGAACTTGGTCATTCAGGCCTACTTGATATATTCTTTTTCAAGGGGGACATTTACACGTTGGTAGCCTAAGCTTCTTTCGATGGAATTAATGCGCATCTATCCTTTCTGCTGGTGGGGTTATCTACTAGTAAACTTGCCCAGTATATATATATATATATATATATACTCGATGGTTCAAACACAGAGACCTCGACAACACACATACAGAGTTATATGTCCTGGTTTGGGTTTGGATTTGGGGTTGTCTTATCTTTGAAAACCCATGTCGTATTCGACAGTGTCGTATCATAGACAGAACCCTGCTCATGAGCGTTTTAGATAAAGGTTTTGTTTTATTATTTTGGATTCCACTCACGACACATATTCATGTGGCGATGTTTCTTTTATCATGTCCCTAGACAGCGGCATCTGCCCCATGTTTCTCCGACAATGACGATGACGATGATACCTTTCTAGTGCACGGAGAAAGAAAACACATACCACATAAGTGAGGTAGGTTACTTTTAGTTTGAATCTGACCACGAGAAAGTGCGTGAAGGAGTGAAAAGAAATGTCAATCATGGAGAGCCCGTATCCTCTCCCACAGAGAGCAAGGCCATACATACAGAAAGACGTGTCCGGCAGACTTTCTCCATAGGCGGGAGAGTTTCCGAAAACGACGTGCTGCGTTTTAATCAGACCAACAAATAAATGCTCGTCGGTCCTCGAGCTCTCCCTTTTGACCCACGCATGTCATGTCATTGTCGATAGTTGCAACTTTACGAATCCGTAGCAAACAACCCATCAGGGATGGCGGTATTCGTTTCAAATTACTTGGAGTTAGGCATGCACAACGCACGTTGTGGCAATCATAGGTGAGAAGAGTCCGTCTTTTTTGGAGGGAGGGATGAGGCCACACGAACAGAGGGGCTTTTGACCCCGTGAACAAGAAATACCATCAAGAGAAGAACCGTTCTAGTGATATAGACGCAGATCCGTGGGATACCTCAAGTCTAAACCGTCCCTCGGCCGAACCCAGGCGATTATGACGGCGATCGTGGAAGCTCTCCCGTACCAAGTACACTTTTCACTGCCCTCCTCCCTCAAAGGCATAACGTTGGACTTCCAATGCTTTTTCTTTTGCTCGACAATGCTTGAATATCCCCTACGATCGACTATGAAGATGATCCATCTATAGATTGTTTCCAGACGATTCATCTTTTCCTTCTCCATTTGTTCAAATTCGCAATTTGCACAAATTCCCCATCAAGGGTTTCCCCATATGTATCTAGTCGGACCCCACAGCCATGCGTGCAGTGCGTTGCATACATAGTACTCCGATCTCTGAAACGAAATTTTCCCCAAAAAACCCCGTCATGGAGTAACTGTAAGGCATTTTTGGAGCCCAAGAACATGCTTTGTGAGTCAGACAATGTATAAGTAAGTGTTGGACCATCATCTATTGGTGCATCTTGATTTTAGACTAGGAGCATAGGGAAGAAAGCAGGCAAGAGAGAGAGAGAGAGAGAGAGAGAACTCCATCCTCTTTTATAACCAAAGTTCAGAGGTTCCCCCCCGCTAACACATAGACAGATGGTAGAAAAGCGACGAGTAAACATGATTCAATCACGGGCGTCCATGGTCACCACCCCTTCTTGCTTCTAGGTTACCAGGAGCAGGTCACAAGTGCAGAAATCCTAGCGCTCAACCGCAGCACAGTACAGAGCACCTGGTCATACCTTTTAGCCGGCTATGTTTTGAACTTCCAAAATCACTGCCCGCCATAGGGTAGGTGTGAAGACGTCTTATGAGACTCGCCACACAAACCATGCGCTAGTAGAGTTATTTTGCTAGTATCACAAAGGAATGCCTACACAAAGTCCATACCATTGGAGATGGCGCTATTTAGAGATTGAATATCCTTTTACAGGTGTGGTAGATTGAAGAAGAGGAGTTGCAAATTTGCATTGCTTGTATTGTGTGTGTGTAGTCGGTTGATGGGTAATGTGCGGGCCATGTATTGGATTTTATTTGTCAACATTTATCAACCCGTAAAACAGGAATACTTAAAAAGTCGATAGTATAAGCAAGTTTGGATGTTTCTTGTGTGGAAAGTGGAAGGCCCATCGTTATGGCTAAGAGTGAAGTTGGCCGGCGATGACGTACACTGCACATTGATCTTTTATCAAGTGAATGAATGTCATGGGAGTCTTTGACACCCATGTGCAGATCTGTGCAGACTGTCTGTCTCTAAGTTTACAGGCCCCGAAGTGCCTGCATTTCAAGGTACTGTCGACTCCTTCAGTGTCAGTCCAGAAAGGATGATAACCAGCGTCTACCCTCCAATCTTTAGACTAAGCTTTCGTAGACGCCGGCCTTTTCCCAGAGATCCTGACACCAGACGCCCTGATCTAGATCGAGCGCGCATAAAACCTTAGCTTGAGGTAACATCTCACATGGTATCTCAAGATTCGGAGATTTAGTCTGTCCCCTTCCTCAAATCAGGAATCCCAACCTCAGGCCTGATGCACCACCACGTCAGTGCAACACACACCCAGATTCCTGGAAAGCGTCGTTTGGTATAGCGACGCCGAAGTGAGACACCAATCGGAGGGCCCGTCTTCCTTGTTTCACATGTCCGGTCAAGTATGTACACCATCCGAATAAAAGGCTTAGTGACACCATGTGTACGACCAGATCTCTCGTGTGGCCGAGGCACAGAATCGGTGGAGGTGCCACCTCGAACGGGATTCTGTGTCCGGAAGCGGTGGAACATGCGTAGAGCTTGAATTCGGCAGTGGAGGATGATGAGGGGATCGTGGTACAGTGTGATACCAGTCAGATCTTGGGGAAAATGGCGCATATCGATTCGGATATTTCCGAGTCAGGCTTCGATGGTGAACGTGCACTCGTATTAATAAATTAAGTGTCAAACAAGAGCCATAATGGGAACCGAGAAACGAGACGTTAAAGAATGTATTTAGTGAGAGGTAAGAGGAGTTGGTTGACAGTAAGACATGCGTGATGTTTGAGATGCTTGGTGGCACAACTCGCTGTCAGTGTGCTGGACACAAACTGTGAAGGCTTGAACCATCGAGGAACAGTGTGGACAGTGTTCAGCCTCGGGCATTGAAGCGAAAGACTATTTGCGGCCAAGCTAGCCGCACATCTGACCTTTAAAGGCTCGCCTAAATCTGACAAGGTCATCATATGTTCGTCATCTTACATTACTATTGCCTTGGGTCATATTGAAGCGAACATGTAGATGGGAGGGAGTACATTTCATCGTGAGACCTGGAACTCTACCGTTACAGTAACTCCTGCTATTCTTTCGCCCCGCTTGAACATCCTACCCACCATGCCTGACCAGGACATGCCTCCGTTGACCGAATTCGACCCTGCAAACAGTCAAACATACGAAGCTATTTGTCATTGCGGTGCAATGCAGTACTCCGTCACCTTGTCTCCGCCTCTTACAGAACAAAAAGTAGTGTCGTGCAACTGCAGCATCTGTGCACGCAACGGATACCTGCTTGTTTACCCATATCGGGAAAATTTCAACTTGAAGAGCGGTGAGGACGTCTTGGGATCGTACTCCTTTGGCAGGAAGAGGATCATGCACAAATTCTGCAGCAGGTGTGGGAGTGCTGTGTTCTTCGATCCTAAACTTGAAAGCCCAGATATTCTGGGAGTCAATGTACGTGTGACTTTGAGTTGTTGAGCGATGGCTCGGGTAACGTAAATCAGGTTCGCATGTTCAAAGACGTAAATCTCAACGAGCTGGAGCTGAACCATATTGATGGGTGGAATTCAAGTCCATTCGTCGACTCGGAACACCTCAAATGAGTCGGAATCGACATGGGGTTGTGCTTCAACGTGGCGGTTAGGTTGATATTCGGAGAGAATGATCAGGGTCGTTTTACTGTATACTGTAGACGTAGATCCACAGACAAGGTTGCCAAGACTTGGCTATCACCGATTAGATTGATGATCCCAAGAAAACTCACCCCTTACACATCAACACTCTCCATTGCGTTTGCGATATTCAATCGCCGAATATGTTTGGCGTTCGCTCCTTTACTGCTCTACAGATTTATAAATCTGTTGCGCGGTCTTCCCCAAGATCAAGAAGCCTCGGGCTGATGCGCTTCAACTCTACGGCTAGCAACCCACTCACGTCCACCAAACCAGCGCCCAACTTCTTCCGCCTCTCATACCTCTGGTATGGACTTGTACTCGCAACGGGCGCGAGTGCCGGTTTCGCACTCCGCAATTTTGCAGCTCCACCAGCTCTTCCCACGCCGGGCTCCAAGGAAGATACGATTGCCCTATCTGCGCTCTCCAAAGACATCGACAAACTCGACATCGTCACATTCATGCGTTCTCTATGCGCACCTCTTCCCTCCACTACACCTTCAGATACACCATCGGATGCGCCCGAGGGAGAGAAGAAGGATTGGGTAGAGCTACATTTCAAGAGAAATATCACAGAGTCGCCGGATGATGAGGATAAGATGACACGGATAGTAACACAACAAACAATGGCTGGCTCGCAAGGCCTGGGAATACAACGTGCCTTCTGGAACACGGTGACTCGAGAGTTAATCGCTGTAGTATGGATTGGAGGGGCCCTTGCTGGATGGCCCACTGTAGCCCATGGAGGAGCAATTGCGACCATTTTCGAGGACGCAATGTCTAGAATGGTTGCCGGACCGAGTGTTTCTTTAGGTGCGTTGTTACTGTGTTTGCTCTACACTATGACTGACAAGTATGTGTAGACTCGATGCCTAGTCCCTCTTCCCTCAGTATCACATACGCCCAACCAACCAATGTCCTCAATTTCTACATTCTTCGCGCTAATTACCAGAAACCCAGGATACCTGTTCCGGTACCCGAACCTGCACCGGCGAAATCATGGCTATCATTCTGGAAAGATGATACTAAGAAAGAACCGCAGATGGAAGCTCCATCTGCAGTTGAGATTGTTGCTACACTGGAGAGCATTGAAGGGAAATATTGCGTAAGGGCCAAGGGAACATTTCCCGCGTCAGCAACATGAGCAAGATTTTGTGAAATCCAGGTACCCAATGCTTGATTGTGACGAGCACTGATGTAGCTGGACCATGTCCAGGTCTTGCCGCATACGATAGTACAGCTAGCAACACTTCTTCTACGGCCATGGTAGATAAATGCTCCTGAAGAGAAAGGGATCAAGTCAAGCACAGAAGGAGCAAAGAGTAAGAAGCGCCTTTCCGACATGGGGTACGAGTCAATTTTCGATGTTGAATGCTGGATGCTGAAGACGGCAGAACCCCACATTACCCCTCTTGTACCCCTCTTGTACCCCTCTTGAGTAAACCCATGGTCTTTTTCAGGTTATTTGGGTAGTGCCCTCTTGATGCTCTCACCCACGAATTAACCCCTCCCCGGACCTGGAACCGTGTGATAGATGCACGTAGCGCACTCATACAAGTATTTCTCCTTCATGTTAAACCGTCGAGCATGTAGACGATGATTGTTGTCTATGAATTATATGTTGAATTCCAACTCTGGATCCGTCGGGAGAGGAGCTGCACGAAGCTTATTAATAACAAGAATTGGGATGAACGGGATGACGGAAGAGGCTACATGGATCATTTGCACGCTAGCGCTATGACCACCTTCTATGCATACCACGTGTATGGGTTTTCACAACGACGATGCAGTCTGACGATGCAGTCTGACGATGCTACTCTTCACCGCTGTGTGCTCTTTTGGTGTAGCTGGATGATGATTGGATGGAAGGGTATCTAGACACGTACGTGCCTCTGTGTTGATGAGATTGTGAGACAAGACCGATTTATGATCGCTTGGTGAGACGAGCCTCGATGTTCGCTTCATGAAGATGGAAGCATGTGAAGCCTCCAAGATACTTTGTAGAAATCAATCTCTTCCTACTGGGCAAAATCTGGGGCGAAACTTTGACTTCTGTGCTTCAAGTTGCGTCCTGAAACGCAGGTTTGTGGGCACTGCAGCTCCGACAGCACTGATGTGACACAAAGTTGGACAGATTGTCGCCTCCACTTGCGCGGCATTTCTTCTTCTTCTCTTGATAATTTTTCCATGCCTTCAAAGTAGACTGTTTACATGAAAGTAGCATGCCACCATGCTTGAGGTCGCTCGCACTCACTGGATGACACGGTAGCATGGTGGTGCTCGCGAGTTGGGGATGAGGATGGTGGGAAGAAGCGTGATCCACTCATGGAAGGCATTCGTGGAGGGTTCAGGGAATGTAATCCTGGGGTGCGATCTCCGTTGCGTGTCTTGTCGCCACGACGCTCCATGACGATTGCTGGCTAGCTCCACGCCAGGTCCGTCGCAGCCGTCTGCAAGGTTAAAGTATCGGCACCTCGCATCGCATACGCATGCGCATGCTGTTGTACGTCGGAGAGATGTGCATGTCGATACAAAGGTAAGGACAGCTCAGGTCTGCACAAGACGCATATGTACATATCTACCTGTAAGCCTCACTTCTGCCGTTCAGAAGATGGGGACAGTAAATTGTCTCTGAGCATTGGCGTTGAAATAGTGTGATTCCATATACACAGTACATACATAAAATATATACCGCAATGAGTCGACTAATGGAATATGTACCAATTGAACGCTTCTGCATGGTCCTCAATCTACAAGGGTAGCGTGAGGCACCAAGAAAGCTTCTTGGACAGGGGCCCAGGCGCGCTTTCCCCATCGGCACCGAAGACCCATACACAGATGCCGGTTGAACCCTCCGATCACGCCGTCCTGATATCTTTCCCTCTTCTCTCTCTCTCTCTCTCTCTCTCTCTCTCTCTCTTTCTCTGTTTCTCTCTCCCCCCATCCCTCTCTCACACATACACACTCTGTCTCTTTCACTACACCCTCATTCTAACTTTGTGCGCCCAACTTCGCAGCTGCCACCAGCATTCGACTTGACGATGCTATAACCATTCGTTGTCCTGCGTCGGTAACGAGCGCCAATCTCGGATCCTCCCATCACAACTTCGTAACACGACGGCTAGCATCCATATCAAACGCGACACGAAGTCATTGCCTACCCAGGCGCTCAGGCGCTCTCGACAAGCTCTCCGAGTTTCATTGTAGCCATCACTCCTTCGCTTAGAAACTATACTAGCAATCATCGATTCATTGCCAGCATTTCGACTAGCCTGTTCGAGATCCACACCGCAATTAGACTACCCTTGTAACGATTCGACTACACATCCTCATAATCAGTATCCGCCCGCTGACCCCTGTGGTCTACCCAATCGGTGATAATGGCATTCTCAATATCTGCTCGGTCGACCTTCGTCCTCCTGCTGGCGATCCTCTCGTTTCTCGGCGCCGCATTCGCTGCAGACACGCCCCAATACGCCACGGCTACAATCGATGGAAAGCAAGTGTCTGTGCCGGATAATCGGCGACCGGCTCTGTATACTGGTAAATTTGGAGATTGTATGGGTGGCAGCACTATCAACGTCACCCGATTTGATGCTGCATACTACAAGGACAACATGACCATTCTCTTCCACTTAGGGGGGGATTCTGCTCTCAAAAACGAGGCTATTATGAGTACGTTTTGAAACGGCATACGCTTATAAATGTCAGCTAACCCTCGATCAGTGTTCATTGGCGTATACGCCTACGGCGAGAGCCGATTCGATTTGACCTTCAATCCCTGTAGCGCAAACATCTACAGGTGCGCAACAATCTGAATGCCCCCAGAATCACGCTGACATTTCTTAGTGCTTGCCCTGTCCAAGCTGGAACTCCCATCATAGCGAACGGTATCATTCCCGTCAGCCCAACGGACGTTGCAGGCATTCCCCCAATTGCGCTTAGCATTCCCGATTTCGAAGGAGAGGCAATATTGAGAATCTTCGCCAACTCCACTCAGTCTGAGATTGGATGTTTCTCGGCGATTGTCACCAACGGCAACACCTTTTCTCAGGTGTCAGCCGTGAGTTCAGTCCTTGGAATATTTACCTTCGTGGCGGTCGTATCCTCTTTTGCTACGGCTATCTATGGTGATAACGTCGCCGTCATGCGCAAGCATTACGCACACTCGCTCTCTGTCCTGGTCGTGTTCTCTGTATGGCACCATATCTACTTTAGTGGAGCGCTCTCCATGAACTGGCCAAGCGTGCTTGTAGCGTTTTGGAGTAATTACGCTTGGGCTGGTGGAATGATATATACCGAGGAGATGCAAAATTCCATCAACAACTTCATCGGGTCCAACAAGGGAAACACTTCTGCGGTGGGGGCTGCCGGCACTGGTGCGCAGAACGCGGATCTCGGAGGTGGATATGACATTCACCAAATTTACAGGCGAAACATGTTTCCCCGGGCCTTGAACGTATCTGGATTGATGAAGCGAAGCAAGTACAATCGGGTTGCTCGCCGAGTGGAAGGTCTTCTCTCCAAAAGAGAACTTGCTAACAGCACTACCGGCTTCTCATGGTAAATTTGTCCCTTGTCCCTTTCACCATTTCCCGCGAAATGCCCCTCAAGGGCTGTTTAAGCCTTATTCTCTTCGAGTTAAAGCTAACATGTTGTCCCCCCACTATTAGGTATGGATCTCCGGTCAAACCTGGACTTCCCTTACCAGGCAATTTCTCCGGGTTTGCGGGCACACTTTCAGAGCAGGACATCCCAGCATCCAACGCGTTCATGACCGGCTTTCTCTGGTTCCTTGTATTAATCGCCATTGTGGCATTCATGGTCGTGACTCTCAAGCTCATACTGGAGGGTCTGAGTAAGACGAAGCTGATCAAGAAAGACCGACTCGCTTTCTTCAGGGCGCATTACCTGGGTTTTACAGCACTTGCACTCCTTCGGACAATGTTCATCGCTTTTTATATGCTGATCTTTCTCTGCCTGTTCCAATTCACCTACCTCGCCTCTCCCGGTCCCGTAGCGATTGCCTGCATTGTCTTCTTGATTATGCTATTTGGCTTGGGCGGACTCGCAGGCTATGCATGCTTCTACAGGATCAAGTTCGGGAACTATGTCTCGGAGCCGGACCGTTTACATCTAGAGAAGAGGAAGATTATCAAAGTCATTCCCTGGTATGGGTTCTCACGCGCTAGCGAAGCTGCCCGCTCGGAAGACAAGGCGTATGTCGGATCGGTGCCGTGGTGGAGCGTTCGCTCCGCAAATTCTGAGAAGTCTATCCATGACGATGAAGACTTCACCAAGAAGTTTGGATGGCTTGCATCTCGCTTTCGAAGGACTCGCTGGTGGTTCTTTGCTGTCTGGCTTGTGTATGAGTTCATACGCGCTTGTTTCCTTGCCGGCGCTTCCAGATCACCCATGGCTCAGGTCTTCGGTCTTCTCGTGGTTGAGTTCCTCGCCTTCATTGGAATAATCATCGTACGCCCTTTTGAGGGTCAGCGCTTGAACGTCATTGTGGTCTACCTTCTTGGCTTCAGCAAGGTTGCGACAGTCGCCCTCTCGGCATCATTCGACACACGCTGGAATCTTCCCCGCATTTCCGCAACTGTGATTGGCATTGTCATTATTGTCATACAGGGCGTGCTCACCATTGTCATGCTCATTGCTATCGTGATAGGAGCCATATCCAGCTACATGTCAATCATGCGCAATCGCGAAGAGATTCGCCCGAAGAAATGGAATCCTATCCGCGAGAAGTATTTTAAGCACATGGACTTCAAGGAGAAAGATATCCCGAAACCACCGCCCCCTCCGCCTCCGCCGGAACCGGAGGTACCTAAGGGACCTCATTTCAATGTAAAATCCTTCAAGCGAGTGGCCAAGATTGAAGACGAAGATGCGGAATTCATGGGCGAGATACAAGGCAGCGAAGTCAATACGTTACAAATGTCCCTGCCAGGAGGAGGGGATGCTGTCGGTAAACCCAGCCCAGCTACCAGTATCCGATCCCAGATGTCATATTCATCTTTACCGCTCGGCGCCCGAGTCCACCGCGCAAGTTGGAGCTCGCACGATTTTGCTGAACAAAATACGCCTGGCCGAAGACGTGCAGCAAGTAATAGCACGGTATACACACCGGATGACAGCAAGCCACCGCTTTCGGTGTTTAATACCAATATACCAAAATCGTTCGAGGGCCGAATGGGACCAGACATGTCTCCAGTGGAACCCGGTTCTAGTTCAACCGCAATCCCGATCCCTCGGACCAGGAGCAGACACATCACCAAATCTCCAAAGGACTCCAGACCCCATCTACAGACCTGGCAGAGCGAGAACGAAACTCCCCCCCTACCAGAGACTCGAGATGCGAGGGAGGCTGCAAACCCCGGTGCTGCCACGTAGGCATGGTTAATGCAACACAACATGACATTTGATGTATTCATCGTCGAATAGGTTTGATTAGCTTTACGAAGTAACGATACTATAATCAAATCAAATCCCGGGTAGGGTCTTTAAATTTTCTTCTTTTCTTATCGTGTACCAGGATTGGCGTTTACATCGAATCAGGTGGGGCATCATTTGAGTTCAGCATTAGCACAGTATTCAGCGTTCAGCATTTTGGATGCGCACAACATGGAGCGAGCGCAGCCTCTCACACGACTGACCTGGACCAGCATTCCTTCCATATACCATTTGAACTGCATTAGACGTATCAAACAGCGTCGAGGACAGGATTTTAGCAAGACATGTAGATAGCTAATAGCAGAGACAGTGTGACGGTAATCGTTCACAGTATGGAAAACAAACATGTGAGCCATCTACGATAATGTCATACTTGATGTGCGACGTGTTTACGACATCGATCCCCTCTCTTCCCCTCGTCTGGAGAAAGGCGTCCAATATGATAACCCTTGTAAGAGGTGACCCATGTTCATATCACATGGACGGACCGAACTATAACGACCTCATTATCCCGCTTCTAATTCCAGTAATTACAGTTGAATGGGAAACAAATTTTCGCTCCCGAGGTTTTAAATTTGCATGATGTCAATATGGCATTGTTCACTTTCCCAACCCTGTTTTGCATCCTTGTTGATGTGGCGCAACCAGCATTTCCATATATGATTGTCTTATGCTCAACGCACTGGCCACTCCTGATGCTGTTTACTGTACTCTGTATGTTACAAGGCCTTGGAAACTATTGTCTGACATACAAGGTTACGTCACTGTAAGACGTGTAACGAGATTTGAACGCGAATAAGCGGCAGCCAAGCCAAGCCATGGGACCAGAAGAAGAGGGAAGTGCACGGAAGCGGCCACAAGAAAAGAAAAGAGAAGCGACGTATGTGTGTGTGTGTGTGTGTGTGTGTGTGTGTGTGTGGCTCTCTCGCATGCGCGCCGTGATTCGAACGATAAGAGGAGGGCGGAAGGCGTTGCCGTGATGCTTGTCGCAATAACGATTTGAGGTATTGATTGACGATGCATCGTGATCTCCAGCCACAGAAGTTTTGGCTGGTGCAAGGGGATTTTCACCCGCTTGCGGACGATGACGATGGTGAAAAAATTTAAGCGTGTGGCGCATCATATCAAATAGGAAATGTACGGCAGGGATTAATTATCACAAAAGTGGGGGGCCTGATTCGGAGGTTGGCGCTGATCGCTGCCGCTCCTCGACTGACTGCGGGATGAAAGGCTAATTACCTTTGTAGCAGAAAGAGCAGGTTTTTAGTGCTCTGTGTTTGATGAGGGGGGACAGCGTGATCGATCAACGTTCAAACAGCCGATGAGGACGAGGACAGAGTACCTAGGTAAGTGTGCGTGCGCATGGTTCATTGGACACGCACGGTGGTTGTGGGGGGGGTAACAGGCCGTGACGTCAGAGGTAAGAGGCAGGCACGGATTGTTTATAAGGTGCGAATGTGCAAACGCCCTGAAGGCCTACTTCTATACAAAATCTCAATTCCACACTCACCTTCTGCCACCTACACCTACACCTACATCGACCAAATCTTACCAGCAAAGCTTCTATACCCCCATAACCTTGCTCACCACAACACCGCTACACTCCCAAACAACCTCTCCACAACCGCCAAAATGGGTGCCGTCGTATCTTGCGTACGTTACTCCCTCAGCTCATGCGCCCTTTCATCGGCATGGTATTGACTTGCTCCACAGATTCAATCCATCTTCCGCACCATTGGCAACTGCCTCATGGCCATTGTGAACGCCATAGGTGCTGCATGCACAGCCGTTATCAACGCCATCGTCTCCCTGTTCGGCATCATCATCTCATGTCTGACATGCGGTCGTGGCGGAGGCAGGCGTCGGGGAGTGAAGACCCACCACACAAGTAGAGTCTAGATACATCTTACTTCTTGATGTGTGCGTTAAATGCTTGTATGCAGGCCGGCGCATGCGCAGGAACCTAGGTGGCGGTTACTAGACGGGCTCTACGCGAAGAGACAGCGGCGCGGATTGACGACGGGCAGAACGGTTCCATGGTCGATGAAGAGCGATGGCCAGCGCTAATGCGGAGGTGGACGGGCGTTTGCATGCTTTACTTTTTTTCACCCAATTACCCTGTCAAGGAGGACGACGACGACTCCCACTATTACCCTAATATGCTAAGGATGGAGACTGAAGACTTTAATGCCGATAGAGGATGCATTCTTCGCGGCGGCTGCATTGTATATTAGATACCCCCAAAGTCTCCCAACGAATGAATGTTTCAACTTACGCTTGCTTGTTTCGACGTGTCTCTCGCGACATGACCTTTCTCCGACTAATAACTCGCAGATTTCCGACATCCAAGTCCGACGGAAAGGGAAGCCGACTTCATGAAAAAGTTTGCCGCACCCGATCTGGCGAATAAAGTCATTGATTGCACCGCGTCCCCATGCCCCGCTTGGTCTGTGCGTCCAAAGTCTAACCCTCCCGTCAACATAATTTCTTGAACTGCATACGCGCAGTCACTCTACAAATCTGTCTGAAGAGCTTCAGTTCACACTCAATTGCACCCTCAATCCATTCCTTTCACCCGTCCAACCACACATCATGGCGTCCGAAAAGAAAGTAGCCGAAAACATGCTATGGGGAGGTCGATTCACAGGTATGTTCTTGCATGACTCAATTGAGCTTCTGTTTTCCCATAGTTGAGAAGCGTTGAAATCACGGGTACTAATATGTATGCCAGAGGGCCTTGACCCCATCATGGAGCAATACAACGCATCCCTCCCCTACGACCGCCTCTTCTACGCCGAAGACATTGCGGGCTCCATCGCATTCGCACGTGCCAATTTCAACAATAACATCCTGACCAAAGACGAGTTTGCCGCCATCGAGAAGGGCCTGCAACAAGTCAAGGAAGAGTGGGCATCGAACAAGTTCGAGGTCAAGCAAAACGACGAGGACATCCACACCGCAAACGAGCGGAGGCTAAGCGAGATCGTGGGCAAAGAGATTGGTGGAAAACTACACACTGGACGAAGCAGAAATGAGCAGATTGCTACGGATATGAGACTCTGGTTGAGGGAGGAGTTGAGGACTATTGAAGGGTATCTGGCGCAGCTGGTCAAGACGGCGGTGCAGAGGGCGGAGGCGGAGATTGATGTTCTCGTATGTTATATATAAGATGCCTCAAGGAAGTACACCGCAACTAACGTGTGGTCTCTAGATGCCCGGATACACGCATCTCCAAAAAGCCCAACCCATCCGCTGGTCCCACTGGATATTGTCTCATGCAACTGCTTTCTCATCCGAGCTCACCCGCCTCCGCGAAGTCATTAAGCGCGTCAACAAGTCCCCCCTCGGCTGCGGTGCCCTCGCCGGAAACCCATTCAACATCGATCGCGAGGCCATGGCTAAGGAACTCGGCTTCGAGGGTCTTCTCTACAACTCTCTCAATGCCGTCGGAGATCGGGATTTTGTCTTCGAGACCATGCAGTGGGGCTCATCTTTCATGCTCAAGATCTCTCGCTGGGCTGAGGATCTGATCATCTATTCAAGCCTCGAGTTTGGCTTCGTGAGACTCGCGGATGCGTATTCGACTGGCAGCTCCCTCATGCCACAAAAGAAGAATGCAGATTCGCTCGAGTTGTTGAGGGGAAAGAGTGGAAGGGCGTTTGGGCATATGGCTGGTCTGTATGTTACGATCAAGGGTCTGCCGACGACGTACAATAAGGATCTGCAGGAATCTGTCGAGCCGCTCATTGACCACATCAAGACCCTCAGCGACTCGATCCGCATCGCCACCGGCGTTCTCTCCACGCTTACCATCCACCCTGAGAAGATGCTGGCAGCGCTCGCCCCCGAGATGCTTGCTACAGAATTCGCAGACTATCTTGTCCGAAAGGGCGTGCCGTTCCGTGAGGGCCACCACATTTCTGGCCGTGTCGTCGCGCTGGCCGAGAAGGAGAATGTGCCAATGGACAAGCTGAGCCTGGAGCAGTTGAAGGGCATCGATTCCAGGTTGGGCGATGATGTTGTCGAGTGCCTGGATTATGAGCGCGCGGTCGAGTTGAAGAACGCCACGGGTGGTACGAGCAAGAGCGCAGTCCGAGAGCAAATTGAGATCTTGAAAAAGGATTTCGAGGGCATTGCTATCAAGGGATAGACAAGCGCAAATATGAGACGACAGTTAAGGCAGAGGGATATGAGGATATGTTAGGAGGCGTTCTGGGATATCAAAACAATGTTCTATGACATGCATGACGGATGGGTGGATATAGCCAAGTTGAAATGAGCGTCTAGATACCGCTACGAATATGAATGTACGAAGATCAAACAATAGGCGTTGGTGGTGACGTGAATCAAGGGTGTCGTGTTTGTTGTTTATTGTCAGCACTGCCAGTGTACGTCGGCATCTCTTCTCTACAACCTCCTCCATCACTGACTGATTTTGGCCTAAAAGAAAGCATTCTCCCGACCTGAACCCAGCATCCTCGAGGATCCCGTCCGTCCTGCTAATCTCGATGTAGATAGACTCGCCATGTCCCATGAACAACAATGTTCAGCAGCACCGTAGGAATTCTCATACAACACTTCCTATTTGTGTCCACTCGATTTCATCCACAGACAGCAGAGATACGAAGACGCACCCAGTGCACATGAACTCTCTGTCATGGCACGGCACGGCACGTACATGGATCTATCTAACAATAAGTTTGCGATTGTTCTTATCACTACGGGGGGTTTTTTTTGGCTGTGCACATGTTTCACGTTGTTCAAAGACTTAAGTGAAACTAAAACTTTGGTAAAAGTCCTGGCTCACGGTGATGGGTGTTCACAATGCGATGACAATGGTTGGCGTACAATGTTGGTCACATTATGAAGCAACCCAGAAAACCTCGTATAAAAATACTATCCTGTCGTGCAGTTGTACCTTTCGCCGAATTCACAGGTACACCAGCTCCACGACAAAAGTTGCGAGATAGACATTGAACACCTCGAATCCCTTCAAACGTTATTTCTCACTCACGATCCTCACTAAAACAGGCAGGTTTCTGTTGCTCAAATATGCCCTTCAAGCTTACTGGTGACACTGTTCGAGAACAGTTCATCGAAATCAGAGATCTAGGCCGTGGCTCTGATGGTTCTGTAGTCTTGTATGCGAACCGCCACGCTGCGGGAGAGTTCATTGCCGTCAAATCCCCCATAAACGACCCAGAGTCCACCAAGACGGACCAGGAACTTGCAAAGAAAGAAAACGACCAAGCGGCCAAATGCCTCGTCTTCAGGAAGGAAGCGCTCCTTGCGGAGCTCCAGGTCATGCAGAACATCAATGGAAGTCACCCAAATATCGTACAGCTACTTGGCTACGACAAAGAGTGGTCGCCGCATGCTCCAGCTCTCTTTTATGAATACTGTCCTCTTGGAGATGCCTACTCACACGCTTTGGATGTTCGGCATGATGTTGGGTTTGTTCCCGAGGCAATGATTTGGAAGCTCTTCATGGACATTTCGGAAGCGCTCTACTTCCTTCACCACTGCTGCGAACCTCCACTGATACACGGCGACGTCAAGCCGGAAAACATTTTGGTCTCTGCCCCGGACGGCGGTACTGCATGGGAAGATGAGATCCGGTTCGTCCCTCAGTTCAAGCTTACCGACTTCTCCCGTACCACGGATTACTTGCCTGGACGCCAAGCCGATTATCGGTTCCAAGGGACCTTTGAATACGCTCCACCTATGAAAGAACTTGCGCTTGGAATGACTCCAGCGATAGACATGTACAGTTTAGGCGCAGTCATACAGTCTCAAGCGTATACTAAACTCCCCATACCATGTGTTAGAGAATTCTTCAGGGGCTTGATGAACGATGGCTACCAGTTGAAGGACCTACCTACGCCCCTAGAACTTTACGAAGACGCCGATTACAAGTGGCACAAACTCAGGCAGGTAGTTTACCGCCCACTGACCCAGGCACCTAGGTTCAAATACAGTGACGAATTAGACTTGTGGCACTCCAAACTCTTGGAAAGGGATGCGGAGAAGCGGATTACTGCGGCGGAGCTTCACACCTGGCTCGTCCCCGTTGCAGTGCACCAAATTCTCGTCCTCGATGCAAGGTGGGATTTATCAGAGAAGAACTCTCGGGTCGTGGCACTGGACAAGGGATCCGAGGCCGGCGGGGACTATTACAAGAAAGCCAAGTGGAACTGTGTTCGTACCGATTGCCCCGATCCCAACGCTCCTGCTCGTGCCGCCGAAGACCTTCGTAAGTGGGGACCTGAGTTCGACGCTCTTGTTCTTGCACACGAATTATTTCGACCTCCTCCTACCGCGACTCCCCAGATAACTACTACTACTACTCAGAAGCGTTCTCAGCCACCGTTTTCTTTCGAAACCATAGAGTTGTAGTAGACGCAGCCAAACGTTTGTCCACAGTACGTACGTATGTATGTATGTACAATCGTATAACCGTAGGATCTGAAGAAAAGCTGTACGGGGGGTCAATTAAGGGGTTTTCTGGGGAGGGAGATGCAAATCTCTCGCCTCTACGTGTATACATACATACATACATACATACGACGACGGGACATACGTGTATAAACTCCGTACTTTACACCCATACTACGTACGTACCATCGACAACGCTGGACGCGGTCGAGCTGGGAACGACGGGATGAGAAAGCGAGTCAACGCATCATGATGATGGATGTTTCCAAAGCCGGTAATTAATTAGAATTCTTCTGGATGAATTGTGAATTGTGAATTGTTTCTCTTTTGTCCTTGCACATATTCTTTCCTTCCTAGTCCATATTCTAGCATAATGAACAAAACACACTGAAATCTTGCCAACACCTCTCTCTCTCTCTCTCTCTCTCTCTCTCTTTCTCTCTCTTATGATCGTGAATGTTCATACGTGCCTTCAACAAGCTACGATTATTATGTATACCTTGTTTCCTCTTTCTCTCGCATTTGTCGTCCGTTAGCTTCTTCCTCGCTGACCGATGCTCTACTAAATTGAGAACTGCACAGACCTGTCGCTTTCCTCACGGAAAGTCCACGGCTTGTCCGTCAGTCCTCCATCCCTTCCCACCCACCCACTGTTCCGACCACGCCGACACGTACATATATCCCTAAGCAAGCACCCCCCCCACCTCCCCCTGAGTCATCCGAGGAACCACGAACGCCATCTCCAGGCAACAGTATTCTCTAGTCTCTTATGCGTCGCTCTCAAATACCTTGTCGGAGATGCTTTCGGACCTGGCGGAGGTAAGCTTGAAGTACCCTTTCGCACGGACCATGATCTGGATCATCAGTATTAGGATGTCGAAAAGACAGGCAGCAGGTCACCCGGCCATAGGATGTGCCTCGGCCAATTATAAAATTAAAAAATAACTATAAACCGTTTGCAGCCTTATTTATTTACCTAATGCAGTTAGCGCACGTATTAAATTTGCATTAAATGTAGGTTATTTATAAAAGTAATTTAATAATAATATTCTATTATTAAGTTATACTTATACTTGCACTTACACTTACACTTGCACTTATACTTATACTTACACTTATACTTACACTTACATAATAGCTAAGTCTGTTAAAAACTTAGTATGTTAAATTATATTTAAACTAATATTAATACATGTTTTAGGGCTAATAAGGGTAAGGTCTACTACTAGGAGTACCTAGCGCTTCTAATACTACTAAGGGATGCGCCTGCCTTTAATAAGAAGGCTAATAGTAAGATAGTAATTAAGTTTAGTAAGCAGAAATGCTGCTATAATTATAGGAATAAGCTCTATAGGGTAAGTATATTATAATATAAACTATTCTTATTTCTAACGTATTTCTATATAGGCTAGGATAGGGACTAGAGGTGCCTTAGTAACCTACTATAAGAAACAGCACAGGTGTAAGGTAGCTAAATCTAATAATAAGGGAAAACCCTTATTACGCTATATTTAGGGTGTTAAGGGTATAGTTTTTAATTAAGGATATTTTATAGAATTATAGTATAAACATGTAGCTAACTTATTCTAGACTTTTACTGCTAGATAATAAACTACTATAAGCACCTTAAGGCTATAGAGACTAATTCTACCTAGGCTAGGCAGGACTTAAGGACTGTAGCAGCTATGCTATTTAAGCAGAAGCCTCTGCCTATCTATAAGCAGGATAGAAGTAGGAAGGTAAAAATATAATAGTAATAAGGTTATAACATATTCTAACTAGTTAATAGCTAAACTACTGCTATATATCTACTGCCCTACGCTAGCGTAATATCTAGGTGCTATGCAGGGTCTGCAGAGAGGATTATTTAACTAACTATAAGCATAATACTTAAACTTATTTAAACTTATATAATATATAGTTCTAACATAATTTAATAGACTATTACTTTAATTTAGGTAGAGATATTTAGTAGTCCTACTAGAATATCCCCCTCTTTTAGTTAAGATACTTATTTACTATAAGTAAGGATAAGGCTAAGGATACAGAGCTAGACACTGCCTCTAAGGAGGAGGAGGAGGAGGAGGAGGAGGAGGAGGAGGATAAGGAGGATAAGGAGGATAAGGATAATAAGTAGAGGTTAAATTAGGTTGCATACTTCTTTTAAACATGTTTTAATATATTTAACTTAGGCATAGAATAGGGATAAATATAGATTAATTAAAATATCCCTAATTATAATAGACTGTCCTAAACTTGCAAGTATTCTACCCTTCCTTAGTACAGCCTTTACATAAAGAAGAAAGGTTCTTTAACTTTAAGATTTAATAGTACTAGTTAAAGTTTACCTAAATTATGTTAGCTACATGTTTAAATAACGTTTTAACTAGTTAATAGCATACTTTACCCTTATATTAGCCTCTCTTAGCGTTATTTACCTAATACACTAGTATAGGATTACGCTTTCTCTTCTTAGCAGGTAGACTAACTAGTAACGTAGTTGATTTAGATCTAGCTTCTAGTTTAGCTACTAATTCAACTGCTAATTTAGTTAATAATCTGACTTCTGATTCAACTTCTAATTCAACTTCTAAAAGTTCTAATTTAACTTCTAAATTAGTAACTAAATTAATTACTAAAATAGCTACTAATTTAGTAACTAACTCCGTTACTAATTCAGTTACTAATTTAGTTACTAATTCTAACTTAACTACTAGTACCTAAGGTTTGGCTGTACGTGGTAGTAACGTGTTTTAAACGTAGTTTAGTAATAGTACTGCAAAGACAGACATATAGAATTAAAGGGCAGTTAAGGCAGTCTTATATAAACCCTAACTAATCTTTCTAGGAGTAAGAGGGTAGTCCTTATAAAAGTTCTTAATATAGGTACTAAGAGCACCTTAATCTCTAAGCCTTTTCTAAATTACGTTAGAACTAACCTTAAAATATATTTCCGTTATATACCCTGCATATCTTAGACTAACTATTATTTTTATCCTATTAAGCTTAGCAGAATACCTCCCTAGCGTAGAGAGTATAGGTAGTAGGATCGTCTTTATTAGGTTAGAGGGCTTGGATAGTATTAGGAAGCTTCTTAAGGTTAAGATACTTCTAATAAGAAGTCTACATTATAGTTAGAATATAAAGTTATAATAATATTTTTAAATACTTATACTATTTAATAAACGTTTATTACCTATATTATAAAGGTAGTTGCTTAGTCGTAGACTAAAGATAATAGAAGATATTACTTAGGGGGGAGGGAAGCTTATAAGCCTAAAAGTATATCTTATTATATAATTATATTAGCAGAAAGTCGTTTACATAATAGTATAATAGACTATTTATATAATAGTATAATAGCTTATTTATGTAATATTATAATAGAAACATGTTTAAACAATGTTTATACTATGTTCTTATATAAATACTTAATAGTTTATGTAATAGTATTCTATTACACGTAACTATATAATAAGGTACTTATGTATAATAGGGTACTTATGTATAATAAGGTACTTATATATAATAAGGTACTTATATATAATAAGGTACTTGTGTATAATAAGGTACTTATGTATAATAAGGTACTTATGTATAATAAGGTACTTATATATAATATAACAGAAACATGTTTAAACTATCTTTTAACTACCTTTTATTCTGCCTCTGTATTTTTTCTCTCTTAAATGCAAGTTTCTCCTTCTTAAACTTAAACCTCTCCCTTTTAAGCTGTAGCTAATCTTGCTATAGATTAAGTTAATCTCTTTTATAAGCTAGAGATTAACTTAACATTACAGCCTATTTCTGTAGACTCTATAAAGGCCTAAAATTATGTTATAACTATGTTCTATTAATGTTTAAATAGATATTACATACCTAGGTAATAATTATATAGGTAATAATTATATAGGTAATAATTATATAGGTAATAACCTTATAGTTAATAATCTTAAAGTTAAAGGCTAAGATTAATTACGGGTCTTAGATGCCTTTTAATAACCCTGTGTAGGAAGCTGTTGTAGGAGGCTATTATTATTATTAGATATTAAGATTAGTGCTTGCTTAGCCTCCTCTGCATTCCTCTTTTATTCTAGAACATGTTAGGAACAGCATTAGAAAATGTTTATAAGGTTTTAGCTCTTACTTACTTCTTAAGCTTAATTTAAAGAGTATCTTTAACTTAAGGACTGTGTGTTTCTATAAGCATAGCAGATGCTATACTTATCTCTTGCATTAAATTTGCAGATATCTTATAGGTCTATTTGTTTACTACTGTTATAGAATATGTTAGAACTATATTTAAAACATATTTTAGGAACTAACTTCTTAATAGCTGCTAGTAGAGATACTTAAAGTCCTGTTTAATATCCCTTTTATCTAGCTTACTTAGCAGTATTAGTATGTAATACTAGTGTATTCCAGACGTCCTCTGTTATATTACTGTAGCACTAGGTAATTCCTGCAGTAATTACAGGACTTTTCTTATTAATTACCTAGTTCTAGATAGAGACTAAATCTTTAAGCTCTGTAAACGTAGTTAGAACATAATTTAAACATAATTTTGCTATAAACATACTAATTAATAGGTCTAATAAGGTATAATACTTAGCTAGTGTTTCTACTCTACTAAGTACTATTATTTAACCCTATACAAAGTCTGTTTAATTAACTAAAGTAAGTGCAGTAGTATTAATACTTTAAGCAAAATAGACTAGGCAGAATTAGGTACACTAAGCTAGTTGCTATCTCTAATCTCTACGTTATGTATTAACGCTTTAGAGATAGAGGCTAAGCCCTGTTAAAGAGTTATTAGTTAAACATAGTTAGAAGTTATTTTATACGTGTATTAATATACCTTTTATTTATTTACTGCATATATTAAGGGTTGTTCTAAAAAAACCTTTATTATAAAGGTGTTGCTATCTAACTAGCTTTCTAGAACGCTGCTTAACAAGCTTAAAGAAGGCACAGTAGCTAAGAAAATACATGTCTTAGCTTTCTGTGTTAGTAATAATTTAACTAAGTGTAAGCACTAGAACACGTTATAATTATGTTTAAACTATATTTAAACAGATTACTTACGTTTATTATAAGGTCTATAGAATAGTATAATAAGAATCTTAGACTACTCTCCCTATAGTCTTTTATATAACATATCTATCTAAAAGGTCTTTTAGTCTTACAGAATCTTTGCCTATTCGTCTAAGTAACAGACTATTACATTCCTACCTGCCCCTAAGATAATATCTTAAATATATGCCTAATTATGTTTAGACTACGTTTATATAATATTTCTAAGACTTACTATTTCTAGATTCTAGTATTAAGTCCTCTATTTAAAGATAACCCCTTATAGTCCTCTACTATACAGAAATTATATTAATTTTTTATAATTAATAATACTCGCTATTTAATCTTTATTTGCAAAGGCTAGGTAAAGGTCTTTAATTAAATAGTATCCTTTCTAGGAAAGATAATCCTTAAGCTGTAAGGAATTAAGAAATTACGCTGTAATACGTTAGAAATAGCTTTTAAAGATATTACACCTGTAGACCTACATCTTATTAATCTAGGAGTAAGCATTAGCTAAAGTATAGTCTCTATCTCCTAGATATTATTAATCTAGATAATATTTAGCAGGGGTAGTAGGTGTTTATGTATTCTAAAAGATATTACAACGTAGTAAGGCACAGCTTAAATATTATTTAGAATAATAATCTGCTAATATGCTAAGCAGGAGGTAGTAACAAGATTTCTAATGCCCTGTAGATAGTCTTAATCTTAATAATAATTAGATTATAATTAAAACATAATTAGAACATATATATAGAGACTGTTACTTACTATAGGTAACTCCTTGTACTATAGTAGGTTCTACTACAAAGTACTGTTTATTTATCTATTCTTCTCTAAGAAGACCGTTTTAGAAAAGCTCTTAGAGGTAGGCAATATTAATAGTAGAATTAACAGGTTTAATAAAGTGCCTTTCTATATCTTAGGTAGACTAGTGCTAGCTCTTGCATCTAATAAAGTAAGGCCTTAGACTAGTAAGAGGCTAAACATGTTAGAAAGATAGTTTATTTATGTTTTAATAAATAGACACCTACTGTAGTTTATTATTAGCGTAGAATTAGCCTACAGCTTGCTTATTAGTCTTAATAACCACCCTCTCTAAACTATTTAGTAACTCTAATAAAGGTACTATATCTTATTAGCTTAAATATGTTTAAATAAACTTTAAATATAGTTTAATATATATATACCTTATAGCCTTTTGCCTTCTATTACTTTATAACGTGTAAGGATTAGGTCTTATACGTTTAATTTATGCCTAAAGTTTATCTATTACTTCTGTATATAAGCTTGTTTAAAGGCTATTTGTAAGGTATTAGTAGTGTTTTATTCTAGAGTAGTTATATTACTATCTCTTTACTCCTTTATTATTAAAGAAAGGATAGATTATTAGACGTTGTTAATATACTATGTGTTTGCAGTATTAAAACTAAAGCTTATTATAACATATTTTAAACGTGTTTTAATAGTAATACCTAGGTTACTCTCTTTAAAACCTCTTTCTTAGTTAGCAGGAGCCCTTTAGGGGTCTTTGTAATAGGGATAATATATATAAGTCTATTCTGCATTATTTTTAGATATAATAGGAGTACTAAAACAAATTTAATATGTGCTGCTGTTAGTAGGGGGGCTTAGTTATTTCTAACTATAAATACGTTTTCTGCATCCTAGAAACACGTTATAATTATAATAAGAATATATATATAATATAAAATACCTTATCTTTAATTACCTTTTAACCTAATATATTAATTAGTTGTATAAACTAATTACTAAGTTAAAAGGTAATATTATCCCCCTCCTTATTATTATGCTTATTAGCAGTAGGATTATATAAGGTAAAGGAATTATTAATATTATCTATATAGTTTTAAATATAGTTATAACATGTATTATAGAAGCTGGTGTTTAGTTTATATAAGTAATACGTGTAATAAATAGAGAGGGCTAACTATATATATTTATCTAATTATAAAATCTAGATCTAACTATTAGAGGTTGCCTTTTGCCGACGTTATACCTATTTAGGCGACTTTTCATGATCGGCCGAGGCACATCCCATAGTTGGGTGACATGCCGACACGTCGAAAAGACCGACTCATCCGAGTCATGGGCTTGCTTTACTTCGCTTCGCGTACGTACAAGGCTGAAACGGGCATGAATCGGACTTGTTGGGGGGGGGGGGCAGTGGGCGACTTTTGTATAATTACATATAGAGGGTTGCCGTCGTCCGCGATTTGGAACGTCATCAAACTGTTGTGCATACCAGATTTGACTTGTTACCTTCATAAGATTACCTATCATCCAAACCCATTCGATATATATACATCCAGCGGCCATGTCGACCATGTATTTGAGCATTCACGATTTGCTCTGCATCACATACACATACGGAGCAAGAGCTGTTGAGAGGGAGTCGAGGAGTCGATCGAGTTCGAGTTCGAGTGCGTCCAGCACATGTTCCCGCCCAAACTCGGTGCGTAGCCTTTTGATTTCTTCCATCTGAAGCCCCAAGACGTGTGTCACTGAACTTGAGTAGATTACAAGTCCTCCTTATCACACCATCCCAGAAACACGTGTGACCGCGGATTACTCGGCCCTAGAGACAGACTTTACACATACGTATGCGAAAAACAAGATGGACAGCTGTATGTCAATGAGCTAGTACCAATCGATCGTTGACATACCGAAAGACATAACGAAGCGACGATATACAACCAACTCCACTCTTTAGTAATCTCGAGAGTCCAAATGACTGATCGTATTCTACTCCACTCTACCCCGCGACGCGAGCGTGAGTCGTTTGATTAATGAAAGAGGAGGTCCTGACTATCCGCAGTTTGCGTAAAGACGAAGGAAAAGAGGGAGCTGAAGATAGGGGCACCATGTCCGTAGAAGCAGGATGATGCAGGGGAAACATTTTTGAAGAAGGCCAGGCGGACTCATATGTTATTCGAGTTGGAAGAAGATGGAATAGAAGTATGTAGCGAATTTCGAAGGCTGTAGATGGCAAAGATGTAATAAGAAGATTGTGATGTGGACTTTTCGCACAAGGGCAAAACTAATGCAGTTGGAATGTGGAAACTTGAAGTTCTCTCTTTCACTTCGTACTGTGAAGTCTTTCCAGCTTTTGATTAGCCCTGGAAGGCAGATACGGTAGTATAACGCTAAGTCGTCTCTATGCGCTTGTCTTCCTCCGAGAAAGCCATCATCCGCAATGACAGGCTGCTTACTCGAGTGATATGCCTTCCCATTAACACCAGATACGCATCCAGCCGCCTGTCAAGAGAGTCGGTAGAGTTATCTCCTGTCCCCTGTATCCCTCAGAACATACAATGCAATGCGCGCCATATTCTTTATCCATTATTACCGTGGCTGTGACTGGCTCTGTTGTTGTGCTTGGCCGTTGGGTGGAAATGTCGAACATGATGGACCATTTGAATGCAAGGGTCTGGTGTCAATGGCCCCCCAGCTTGTCCTCGGGACTCGGGGTGCTTGTTTGTTTAGTCCGAGTATGTCGAAGCGCGCGATTGAGAGCAGTTGCACATTTCAGAAGCTGGGGCGCCTGTTTTAGAAATACGGCGGTTGTTATGGGTGACGTGGGATATGTCTTTGCAATATCTTTGCCCGTATTAGGAGGTCGGCGGCTGTCCTCGGTGTGCGCTGCTTATGGCTGCATCAAGTATAGATGGGCCTGGATTACGGTCTCTCTTTGCGAGTGGGTGTTGCGAGTGAGGTACGGCTTAGAGAAACGAACGTGACTTGGTGATGGAGGTGGAGGGGGGGGGGTATTTTGGCCGCCAGCGTCACAACAGCTTCTACCCTTTTCCCCAGGACACCACCACCCACCCACCACCCACCCCACAACAACAACAACCGCGATTCTTCAACATCGTGGCGCCTCCTCGAGCTCCTTAAGCTGGCCGACAACGCGATCATCCAGTCGTCCGCGACCGAGTGCCCCCTGCACGGGCTTCACGCAGAAAGCCTGACCCGGGTGCCGTCAAAGAGGTGACTCGTCGCCCTCCCCCATGATCTAACAGGTTCGAGTAGTATCTTCATAGACTCCGCGCTCAGAGGACGCTGGATAACTCGAAGTAAGAATGAAAACTCCTCGCAGTGATCGTCGGGTGCGTATGCTTAGAGGATCCTTCACCACGCCCACAGCAGCCGCGAGGGACGACTATGAACACTTGCTATAGAGGATATCAACAGGTCTTCTGGAATTCGATTTGACAATGAGCTCGCTCGATATGGCTTATGCGTTCCGAGATCGCGTAAGGAATGGCATGAGAAAAGCTTGGTGTCCAATTCAGCACGCAACCCCGCCCCTGTCGCTCCACAGTCCTGGGGCTTGACGCAGCCAAGAGAGGGTAAGTTCTCTGCCATACCATTCATTAAGCTCCACTTGCTCTTCGTGGAAACATTTCAATCGTGTAATGGCTGTGACTAACACCGACTGTAGCCAACACCGTCGACAAGGATTCAGCGAAACCGACCAAGACCGGTGAAGCCATCACCAAAAGTCCCACCGACTCATCATGAACCTTCAGTAAACTACCGGTCACAACAGCATCCGGAGCGTCACCGTCTCAGTCGTAACGTCAATTGGATCGGGACCAATAACAAGGACTTGGGGCAACGGAAATGGTGACAACAAAGGACCCAAGCTCCATCGCATCATAGTGAGCCAGACGCTAGGGTCATCGACTTGAGAGTCGTTGGCACCAGATGCGTAAGGTTCTGGAACCGTACGATCGTATGAAAGATTTGCCTCAACTCCAAGTTGAAGAATCACCTCCCCGAACAAGGCCCTGACCTTCGGTATCCGCGGAGCGAACAAAAACGGGCAATGAATCGCAAACTTCGCAGCTCTGAAGGCCCCGTTCGCAATTCAATACGGTGGCCTTGAAGACAGTTCCTCGACAGACTCGTATTTTTCATTTCCTCTTCTTATTTCATCAATCCTACCTCCCGAAGGTCATTTTCAAGTCCTTTTTTTGACTCGCAAATCGATCCACCTCTTCCATCTAACCTCCGTCTCTTGTTCTGATCTATCGTCGATATCCTTCCTGCTCTATCATCCATCTTTCTTTCTTTAACATGTCGTGTTATCTCCTTCAGAAACATTCTGTCCATCTCTTCAAGTCATCCCTCGCCTCGTCTATCATCAGATTCCTTCTTTCGTTTACCGTCCCGTCTCTTTTCCTTGCTCGGTCGGCACTATTTTATTTTGCTGTCTCCGTCACTCCTTTTACTCTCATCAGTTCTCACTATCGTCTCTTAATTTCTTTTTGTCTTCATATCCGCCCGTGTGGGTGAGTCAGGTCAGATCTGCAATTCGACTCTCAGCACTTGTGCTGCTTCCTCTGTCGATTCTCTTCAGAAGGGGAGTAAGGTATTGAACGGACTATCATACAAGGCTCAAGAGACGGCGTGAGTGTATGTTGCAGACCGAAAGAGGCCCTGGTATATTGTCGACGGGTCTACTTTGCAGACATCGTAAAGACGCAGTTCCAAGAAGTCATTCAGACATGTGGCGTCTGACTAGGGCTCCAGCATCTCGTCGCTTCAGCTGTGTGCGCTGGCAGGGTAAGGCCCGTCGAAGTGTGGAATAGCATCACATCCGTGACAATGTCCACGCTCTAATATATAGCGACAAGCTATCTCCGAAGTTTGAACGGCACACAAGCACGTCCGCTATCCGAGCAAGCGGTTCTTTGACAACGGCATTTAAGATGTTCATTGGCTAGCCAGCGGCCTGCATTGCAGGACCTAAGTTTTCGCGCTGTGCTGTTTTCATTCGAGGGCGGAACCCCCGCATAGGATTCGTTTAAAGACGAGAATGCTGATGCGAGGCCACTGTGTCCAACAGCGTGTTGAGGACGGTGTTGCAGTGTTTGTTGTTTCTGTCCCAGCGAGTCCGCTTCATCCGCAGCGATGAAGATGCTCCGATAAACCTTGTACCAGTATAAGATCCTCTCATGAGAGGGTCATTTCAGCGCAACGCACCTCTCAGTTCGCGCATCGCCCTGAGATCAAGTAAGCCGGCCGGTATGTGCTGTGTCTCATTGAAATCCGCGTCCTTGCAATGACCCGCAGCACTGAGGTATTCTGCGAAGCCTGTCGAAGGCAAGAGGGGTGCTGGCGAGAGGACCGAGAGATAGCCTGACTGCTCTCGTATGCTTCCTGGCTGCTCAGCGGGGATCCTGCAATGAGTGTTGTGTCTGGCCGCGCCTTGCACACTCAACCTTGAGAGCAGGCCCGCAGAGCATGCTACCACCTGTATATAAACCTCCAACAAGAGAACTCGGTAGGCCTATCCTGCTTGGATTCATCGTATGCGTCGGGATGTCCTACACCCGTGGATGTGGTGTTTCCGCTGCCGTGGTTCGCGCCCGCCGCCGCCCACAAGGAAAGCGTCCTGTGGGCTGTGTTGCTCAAGAAAGGGACCAAGAAGAAGAAGACGCGACTGTCCTTGCTGGTACTGCTGTTCATTGGTATTAGCAATTCCATGCCGTGCGTGTGTGTTTGTTTCCAGTGGTGGGTCTTTGGTTGAGGAAGAGGCTCGGACTTACGGGAAGCTCAACATAGTCCCAAGACAGATGCAAGTTGTCACACAACTCGATAAACTAAATGCCGCTCTATCCTTCCGGCGACGCGAGGACTTTTGTCATCGTTTAGCTGGGGAATGGCTATGTGCAGCACGCAAGTTCGCCGCTGGCTCATGGGAGCGAAGCCATGAAATGTGCGGCTCGCATAACCGTGAATATGTCAGACCAGAAGAACAGTTCCAACATTGCTCCTAGCTTAAGCCGGCGTCATGACTATAAACCTGGGTTACGTCCGGCTTCATGCAGCGGGACGCATATATAGACTGTTTGACTTCTGACAAAAGCATCAGCTCGCATCCACGGCGGAACACAATGGAGCACTTATCTGGACTGATATTACAAATAAAAATCTCTACAAGGCACACACACATCTCACAAGGGTAACACATGACGACAAAAGAGAAGAGGAGCCAAATCAATACATTCATCATACTCTGATAGGCTGGGATTTTGAAGAGCCAGCGCCAAAGCGGCTGTTCCTCAAAGGGGTAAAGAAATAGTCTCATATACCTACGAGTCTACGACATGTCACTGCCGGTCCAACGCCTCCCAGGATTCCTAGCATCCTATGTCTATGACAATCATTACATCGTAGCCTCGTATCATGAGCGGGAGTATCCCAAGGGATGTGTTCGCCACGATCAATATTCTCTGCAGCGGATGTAGATAAAGCTATCTGAACGTCCGCCTAGGGCTTCGCATGCTTCTCGGTCCACTCCCTCGCTGTTTGTATGGCCGCCTGCTCGTCCTGCTTCCATGCCTGGGCCACGTCGTTTGCCAAAGGATCATCCGGGTTAGGGGCTCCTAGAAGAGCTTGGATGGAGAGGAGAATGGTCCGGATCTGAAGAGCAGGAGACCAGTTGCCTGGAAGTCATTAGCAGGTGTGGCAGAGAAATCTGGATCGAAGAGTAGCCATACTCTTCAGCACGTCGAGACAAATGCGGCCGAGACGATCAATATTCGGGTGGTAGATGCGCGTCAGGAAGCGGATCTTTGGGGGAGTCATAGGGTAGTCATCTGGGAGGAAGAGCTCTGCCTTGAAGACACCACCTGTTTGGTTCAGTCAATATCCAGCAGCCCAGGGGTGTATCTATTTCCACATACCCTCATACGGCGACTGCGACGGGCCATCGATAGTCACATCGAAGTATCGAAGGTTGTCATCGTGGGGCACTGCGCTGATACCTGGCACGCTGTGGATTGGTGATCAGCATGTCATGTCTTGTTGCAGGGGGGAAAAGGTCAGGACTCACGCATCCTCAGCCAGACGCTGGGTCTCCTTGATGATACGCTTGGAGAGGCTCATGGTCGCTGTTCAGAGCCTAGAGATTCGTGTCTTAAGGAGGAAGAAACTCGCAGGCGCACAACTGAGCAGCAGACAATAGATGATGTCGGGTATGGCAGAACGCTAACCGTGGGGGAGGGGGGGGAGAGAACTATTATTACGCCAGGCCACCCACACCAACGGATTCGGCAGGCGGTGAGTGTCTCTGCCAAGACATCATGCCCGCCCTGACTGTCCCCCAAGACTTGAGCTCAAGCTCTCTCCTCTCTTTTTAGCTCCACCTGCCTGCCACCCGACAACAAACAACCACCTGGGGCATCACCACCCGACAAGAGCAGTCCGGTGCCTGCAGCGATGGCGACCGGCTCAGCAGCAGGCGGGCCAGCGTCTCCCTTTGACTCGCTAACTTTCGAGAAAGACGTATCCATCTTTGTTGACGATGAGATTGGCGCGGCATCAATTTCCCCAAGCGGCCGCGATGTAGTCCTTGCAAGGTAGGTCTTACAAAGCTCTTTTCAGTCTCTTTCCACTTCTTTGTTCAAGTCAAGTCACCATTCTCCTTCATCTGTTACTGCTACTGCCATTGCCGCTGCCAGGGGCGTGTTTGCCGCACATGCTGTTGCCAAAAGCAAACAAACAACACCGGTCCCAATCGAGGCAGTCGAGCAATGCATGCATAGTCGACTGCACGTGACGACAAACACGTTTGCACGCACATGCATGCATGCATGTGCGATCTAAAGATCCTCACTAACATTGGAACAGCAAGACAGGTCTGAGAATCATCGACCTTGACTACCCACAAGAACTGCCGCGGGTCATCATCAACCGCTCGCCATGGGATGTGGCCGATGTGCAATGGTCTCCGTTTGCATCCCGTGCCAATTGGGTGGCATCTACCTACAATCAGAAGGCCATCATCTACAACCTGTCCATGATGCAGAACGCGAACAAGGCCCCCATTGAATACACCTTGCATGCCCACTCGCGTGCCATCACTGATATCAATTTCTCCGCTCATTACCCCGACATACTCGCCACGTGTGGAGTAGACAGTTACGTGTATACCTGGGACCTACGAACTGCAGGAAAGCCAGCACAGGCACTACAGAATGATATCAAATCTACTTTGTCATCATTTGCCCACTTCGAAGCCGGCGCGACCCAGGTCAAGTGGAACAGGATTGACGAGCATCTCCTTGCTTCTTCTCACGACCGTGACCTATACATCTGGGATCTCCGTCGCGGCGCTGTCCCTCTCACCACCATCAAGGCCCACGGAACAAAAATCTACGGAATTGACTGGAGTCGTTCCAATCGTTCGAATATCCTGACATGCTCGTTGGACAAGACCATCAAGTTGTGGGAAGGTATCGCCATCAATGACAATATACAGGTTCCGCGTCACACAATACACACCGACTATCCTGTCTGGCGTGCCCGTCATACACCATTTCCCCGTGGTATTCTTGCCATGCCAAAGCGAGGAAGCTCTGACCTCAACCTTTACACAAACACCCCTGATACCCAAGGTGACATGAGCCAAATCACCAAACCAGCGCACTCTTTCCAAGCTCACGCTACCGATCATCAGGTCCGAGAATTTTTGTGGCGTTCCCGAGGCTCAGTTGACGACGGTCTCGACAACCGCGAGTATCAGCTCGTGTCGTGGGGTACTGACAAATACCTCCATATGCACAGCATCAAGTCCGACCTGCTAAGCAAGGCTGTTGGGTATGAGAAAGGCAGCAAGGTCGTAGCCGAGCCGAGCATCACTCGTAGGGGCGCCAAATATCTAACATATAGATACGATCCTCCTGTCACTCCCCAGTTACTCAACGTTGTTGCCAACACTCGACAGAGGGGCCATCTGACTTCGTTACTGCAACATGGTCGAGTAGCCGAGAATCCGAATGTCAATCACCGTCCCACTATGACCGTAGGACCAGTCCGTCAGGCAGAGTCTCGTATCGTCAATCATCTTGAGTGGATGGATGGCGTCAAGATCGGCGAACGTAATGTAACCAACGTCAACGAACGAAAAGTCACTCCGGTACCGAAAATCGATAACCGGTACTACTCCCTCGCAGAAGAAATTGATGACTGCAAGAGGTATTTCGAAACTATCGTCTTCTTTCGGGTAACCGACATCGACGGCCGTCACGTCCGCATCTTTCTACAAGGACCATGGGGCGCGCGCTCGAGTGACACGAGACAACCGGCTGGCTTATGGCTGACCATTGATTTTCCATTCGAGTATCCCAACGCTCATCATCGGATGATCATTAAGCTCGACACGACACAACAGGTTGATGATGAAACTCACGAACAGCTCGATAGTGACTTCTTGATGATTTCGCATTGGTACGCTATGCGTGGTCTTTCGTGTCTGCACACGGTTCTCAACTATGCGCTCGGAAGGAACAACCTGAAAGAGAGCTTGACCATACCTGAGGATCCAGAACATGGTGACCAGAATGTGTCACAGCCCGAGAAAGATGAGAGTTCAAGCGAAGATGATCTTGAGGGTAATGAAAATGATGCGTTGACTGATTTAATGAACTCTTCTCAGTCCAATGCTAATATTCCTTTACCAATACAGTGTTCTGCGAGGTTTTCGGCCAATGGTATCCTCGTTATCACAAGGGCACCTCACTCTATCACCAGATCCCTAATGATCTCACCGATCAGGCTGTCCAAGCATTCGCGGAACGGACCGAACAAGCGCCCAGTCTTTGAGTCCCTGGGGAGATTGCCACCAGCACAATACAATGGAGATACAACTGGCCACGATTCGAACGAATCTGAATCACCCACCGGTTCCTGGGAGTCTTCTTCAGCACCATCATCCTCTGAATCCGATAATGAAGCTGGCTTGCGCATGAGTCGTTTTCAGCCTCCTTCGGCTTGGCAGAAACCTTACTCACGTTACCCTGCAAAGGCTCCTTTCCCTTCATCGATTCATTCTGCGAAGCCTGAAAAACCGAAATCCGTTATCAGCATCCTTGGCCCTTCAGTGGAGGAACTCATCCCATCCGAAAAACGTCTGGCTCTTGGGTATAAAATGTTTGGCCATGGACCACAAGTTTGCGCCCATAATGCCGGCATTGCTCGGAGCTTTGGCTATAATGATTTGGCGGATATCTGGGAACTTTGCAAACTGATTTTGAACAACGAAGTACCTCTAGAAATTCTACCACAGCAACAGCGGCGCGAACATGTGTTGGTGCTTGCCCGCCGGGCACTTGTGAGAATCAAACGTAAAGACAGTGGTCTAGACCTCCAATTCGATGAGGCTAGTACCGTGAACAACCCCCGATTGAAAGGCCGGATCAAATGGGGTCATCATTCCATTGTGACATGGCTCATCCCCTCCCTTTTTGATCATTTTGAACGCCTGGCGGACACCCAGATGCTTGCAATGTTGTCTTGTGTTTTTAGTGAACCTGCTACGCGTGAAGGAGTGACTAATGCCATGGCCAAGATGAGGCAATCCAATCTCCCCATGTCGATGGAAGCCCCTGCCTTCTCCCTGGACTACTTCCCCTCCGCGGATGTCGCCTGGAGTCTGTTCAAGCCCACCACTTCTGGCCCCTCAACCCCTGCATACTCGCGGTACGCGATCCCCGTCAATGACATAGGATATCGGCTTACCAAAGCTCTTGATACATATGGATCTCATGGCTCGTCTAATGGCCCTTGGGGACGTGATACACTGCATTCTGAACCAGTGACTCCGTACTCTACTGGCAATACTCCCCCAAATCTGTCGCGCGCCCCCACCTTCCGATCTGTCACTACCTCTCACACAAACACCCCATACTCCACTTCCCCCGAACAGTCACAAACGGCGAAGAAACACTCAACGACGAACTTCGCCAGCGCCTTTGCTTCGATATCCCGACCCTTCGCTACTGTTCTATCTACATCCCCCTCGACGAAGACTCGAACAGACGACCTCTCGACATCGGCACCAACGAACAGCGTCACGTGGGGCGCAACGACTTTCTACGGCAGCGGCGGCAACGACCGAACCTCCCTTGCTGCCCCCTCGCGCACGAAGCACGGCAAGCGCGCCAGTTTTGGGCAAGTGGATCAGGTCAACATCGATTACTATTCCGATTCCGATTCCGACGATAACGACGCCACTTCAGCGCTCGAAAGAGTTCCAGAGTACGCGGCGCCATCAACGCCGAAAGAGGAGGAGGAGGAGGAGGAGGAGGGAGGAAACGTCCAAGTGACACTCAAGAACCAAGATAAGTTTGATGATGAGGCGTGTGCAAGCGCGCCATTACTAGACGGGCGAAAAGGGTGGCTGTATCGGGCGTGGAGAGAACAGTATGCGGAGATGTTGGGTTGCTGGGGCCTCGTCAGTGAGAGGGCGGAGGTGTTGAAGTTCAATGGGTTGGTATCTTATTTCCCGCCTGGAGGGTCGGGAGCGGGGAGTAAGACTGGGTCGATTTCTTTGGCTCTGAAGAAGGATGATAGTTCACGAGACGTAAGTATACTTTCGGCGTTTATGCTTTATTGATTATGTACTAATCGCATCTACCAGACCTCTACGCCACCCTCACAGTCCGTCTCTCGTGCCTCCACTCTCGCACCCCCTTATACTTTCGATCTCATGCGCCGATCACCAACAAATTCCCCCCGCCATTTCTCCTTCAATCCAGAAGCCATCGAGTTCACGCCTCGCTCTCCCTTCTCCCCCGAAATTCTCCCACAGACTCCCAACATATTTGTCTCCGATGAACAATACCTCCGCCTCTCGATCCCGGCAATCAGCATGGACGCCCCCGACAATATAATAGGCGGCGAAATGTCCTTCGACACCTCTGTAGAAAGCCGCGTGAACCTACAACCACGGCCAAGCCTCAGTCGAGGTGCATCCAACGTATCCGGAGGTAGTCTACAGCCCGGTACAGCCTCGTCTAACAATAATGGAAAGAAGAAGAAAACACGAATACATAGTTGCAGTATTTGTTGGATAAAAGTTTGTGGTCGTTTCCATATCTGCTTGGCTTGCGGACATGTAGCACATTTTAATTGTTTGGATGAAGGGTTAGGATATGATGAAGGGGAATGTGTAGTTGGTTGTGGGTGTGGATGCGGGTTTGAAGAGGATGAAGATGAAAAGAGGGCGGAAATGGTGAGAAGCTTTCGGAATTGGGAAGAGAGAGGAGGTTGGATGCCTGATGATGTTGAAGATGTAGGGGTATATAGCCACGAAGGGAGCTTGGTCGGAGAAGTGGGCCGGTGGAGTGAAGACGTTGCAAAGAAAAACACCGAACAGAAGATAGGCTACAGAGGAAGGACGAAGGGGAAGGGGAAGAAGAAAGCCCAAGGGTAGCAAGGAGTTTAACATGGAGACTGTACGACAGTTGGATCCTCAATGATGGCACAAGCATACGCAGTGGCTCACCTGCGACACACCACATCTCATATCTACCGACATGTCAGCGACATTGCGGCTCTGGACCTTACAACGTTCACCATCTACGGCGTACCAGGGATTTTTCAACCATCAAGACAACAAGCCTTCTACCGTTCACGGCGTGGTGTATTATTGGACAATGACAACTTTTGGACATGACGCTCTCCACCATCTACATGTACAGCATCTCTGGAATACCAACCGTGGCATCGGATCAGGCCTATTCAATCTTTTCTCGCCACAGTATCATCATCATCATCTACATGTTCACGTTGTCGTACAACACCTTTTTGCGAACCACATTAACAAACGGCCATTCATCATCGTCGTCGAATAATTACCGGTTCATATCTATCCCCTCACCTATTTATTCTGTACAAGACGAACCTTACCAACAATTTTTTTTCCGACATGGGCATCTCCCCCTGTACCACATACGGCTCCGATGCGTCCTTGTAACCTAACCTCGGCGGCAATATATCCACGGATGGCTACTACTACTACTACTTGTATATTCCATCTCGACCAACGGTTTCCGTCTCACGGGTTGGTTCAAGTGTCGACAGCATGTATCAACACACCATCATCATCATCAACACGCCATGTTTGCATATTAGAAATATGGTCGAATCAGAAATCCGGCCTCTTACTTTATCATTTCTCGAGATACCCTTATCTATCTATGATTTTGTATCAATCTTTTTTTTTCTTTTTTTCTTATTCGTCCATCTTTAAGTGTGTATATTGGTTTGTATGTGCGGAAGTGTAGACTTTTGTATTTAGTATCCGTAGTTCCAGTTAATGATAGTAGGTATGAATGAGGGTATACATTACCATGCAAATATCAAGGTTGAACAAGTCAACAAAGGGGCCGCCGACTGACGCGAATCCGAGAAAAGAGGAAACTGTTGCTTGAGTGACCAGCTCTGTTGCACAAGAACATGGATGTTGAATGCGCCTATCCCGAGAAGAACCGAGAGGCACGTCTACATTGTAGACCCCCCCCCCCCCCGAGACGCTGCAAAATGGACATTGATCAGTGAATACTCGCACTCCTCACGACAACCCTCGATACCTCTTGCACGTCGCTCTTCCGCTCTCCGACTCCCCTGAAGCTCTTCCTACCCCTAACAACCCAATCCGCTACCATGATGATTGTGACAACGCCATACACGGCGCTCACATAGTTCATGTTACTCGATTTGATTGGTTTGGTATAGGGAAAGCTGTACATGACGAGCGTGAAGAGTGTCCAGCAGAGGAGCACGATGTTGGAGAAGAGACCAAAGGGGCCCAGCCAGAAGGGACCGGGTTTGATCGTGTCGCGACCGCGGATGAGAAGGCAGATGATGGGGATGGAGTAGCTGATGTAGAGGAGGACGATGCAGGCCGTGATCATGCTATAATGTCGTTTGGTAACTGTTCACGTCACGAGAAAGCAATGAATGGGGACGGACTCACGAATTGAATGCCGTCAGCGAAGCCAGATATAGGCAACCCACAATCGCCACGATGACACAGCTGACGAAATGCGCGTAGAGTGGCACATCGAGCTTCTTGTCAACCTGGCTCAACCACTTGTGTCCGGGCAATCCTCGATCTCTCGCAAAGCTCCAACACAGGCGACTCTGCCACGTATGACTGGCCACCAGACACCCAAACCCGGTTGCAATAATGAGTGACTCGAGAGCAGTGGCGCCACCCCTGCTCGACAATGCTTGGTAGAAGAGCTCAAGGATCGGTACAAAGGTAGTGGTAGCCGAGATATTCGCAAAGTCGCCAACAATGCTGAAGAACATGGCAATGCTGAAGAACCAGGACGTCACGAAACCGATGGCTACAGTGCCCATGATGGCAATCGGGACCATGCGTTCTGGGTTGCGGACTTCCTCGGCAAGATGGGTTGCCGCGTCGAGGCAGGCAAAACTCCAGTTCGTGTTTACGAGACCAACAATGAAGGCGATGCCGCCCTCAGCCCATCCGGTATTGTTGATAAAGGTGGTGAAGACGAAGCTTGCATGCTGATGCGTTGGCGCTACCGCAGGGACCGTGACTAGGATGACGGTGAAGGAGCATAATGATATGCAGAGTGTGACCTGTGCTACTGTTGGCAGTGTCTTTCCGTAGCAATTGAAAAAGAAGCAAAAGATGTTCGTTATCTGGTAGGCAACGAAAACGTGCCAGGGAAGGATGACACTAGCCATGTATGTTAGTAAGGAAGGGTCTGGGAGACTTTGATAGCTCAACCTGTGGACCCTTGGGAATTCAAGGTCAAAGAGGAACAAGATTTTGGAGACTCACAAATCTGGATGATTTAATTGATAGCACCCAACCAGCGCACTTCCCATCGATAATGCTACACTCGCACTTGTGAAAATGCTGCCCCACCACGCGAACCATCCCGTCAGATAACTCGCAAAGCTGGCATACTTCTTTGGTGCCAATTCGTTCGCCCAGAAGTACTGCCCTCCGGCGTTTGGCAGCGCGCTCGCCAACTCACTCAGCGAGATGCCTACACACGTCGATATGAGTGTGATGAGACTATTTGCGGGTTGGTTGAAGGGTTCCCGTTAGGTACGCACTGCCCTACTCACATGATGCCGTAGATGATGAGCATTGGTCCTCCAGAGTTGATCCCCGTTATCATCGCAGCCGAGATACCCCACCACGAGTTGGTGAGCGAGAAGCCGACGCCGAGAACAGACCAGACACTGAAGTTACGCTGCATATCCTGCTTATACCCCATCTCAGCGAGCTTGACAGCATCGAGGTCGACAGAAGATGATTTGCTATTGTTGGTATCCGTAGCAGCTTCCGCGGATGCCATCTTCTCGAAATCAGTGGTTTCGGCCATGATAGCAGCGTAGTGTGTCACGATCCGACCTCTGGAATGTCAAATTGATACTAGACTTGGTGTTGATGACAAGAAGAAAAAAGTGGGGTTTGTGTAGTCGTGGAATTTCCTGATGGAGTAATAATTACGCTTGTACAGGTTTGTTTTGGGCGCTGGCTAACCAGCTTAGCGCGAAGCGAGGGCCAAGGTAGTAAACAAGAGGGACGAAGGGCGAGTAATCATCTACAAGAAGCCCCGTGTGGAGAGCCGTTGACATGAAGATATATATAAGACGAGGTGGAGGAGATAAAAGCTTCGGGACGTGATGACCTGACATCTCAGCTAGCTGGTTACAAACGAGGTGGGCTGTCCCTGCTTTGCTTTGCTTTGCTCTGGTTTGCTCTGGTTTGCTTTGCTTTGCTTTGATTTGATTTGATTCGATTCAATACAAAGGTACCTCAATCCTCGAGTCAAATACTGTACGGCATTCTGCTATGGAGACCTTTATGCGTTTGCCTCGACCTTGGGGCCCGTCCGCGTGCCTTTATTCTTCCCCAACCCCTACATCGACACTGCGAATGGGTGCGGAAAGGGTTAATTCAAAGTGGCATACAGACGCATAGTTGGGAGACTTCTGCGTGGGTGCGGCGCGGGGAGAGACAGCTTTGTGCTTTTTCTGGGGAAGTTGAGAAACCTTGCGTGTAATTGGCAGGATTCGACAAAACCCTATCCATCTAGCCCAAGGGAAAAAGCCGTAATACCCTTGTATGCGATCATCTCTCAATCTAGACCTCGACAGGACTGACATGTCCCATAGCCAGAGGAGAAGTCCAGTTTCCTTCAAGATTGAGGACATGTCACTCCTGGGCGATGTTGGAGAATATAAGAAGAGATGTCAAGGCAGAGCCAATTCCTAACACCCTGTCTGCTCTGCGCCCCGGCGGCCTTGAAAACGGCCGGGGGTAGAAGCGCCTATCAATCACGAGGCGTAATTTATTCTCCTCCTGCGCCGACCTTTTTGACGAAAAGGGTGGGCTGCGTGCATGCGGGCCTCGGTCGGGACAGACACCGAGCAAAAGCAATGGTCTTGGTTGCACGACAGATGCATAGAAACCATGTCGTGCCCGATTGCGTACCCGACTCAGGACTGTGAACGTGTAGCCGTTGCGGTGGTAATGGTTGTGATGGGTGCGACGTCGATACTTGGACGTGGAGTGTTGTGGTATGGGAGAAACAGACGGGACGGACTTAATACTCCAGGCTTGTTATACATACCAGCTTATTTGGAGATGCTGACAGTTGTTGTGTTGTAGGGGTCACGGGTAAATAAGGGAATGTACGAGCTTGGAAGTTGCGAGTCGAGTGGTGATGTAAAGGTCACAGGTGTAACGAAGATGCTTGAGTTGTGGGTTTGATTGCTGTTTTGGGATGGCCTACAGTAATTGCGTCATCATTATCTTTCAATTCCCCAGGTTTGCTCACATGATACCCTTGTACTGCGAACATGGAGCAAAACCAGATCCAAGTCTAAGATTTAGAGGCAAGAAAAGAACAATCAGTAACAAGACAATTATACATTGTAATTACCCAAAGAATTGCATCTAGGGACTCGCCCATCTTCAGCGTCCCAATCTGTGGAGACACACCAACTCCCAGCATAACACAAGGAACTACACAGTATGACGATTGCAGCACTTGCTCCGGCATCACAACCAAATTCCACCACCGGCTACGACCCGAAGTTAGTGTGTGTGTTTGTGTGTGTTTGTGTGTGTTTGTGTGTCTGTCTGTCTGTCTGTGTACTGTGTATGTGTGTATGTGTGTGTGCATACATAGGTGTGCATGTGTAGTACAGGTACAGGTACAGGTACAGGTACAGTACAGGTACAGGTACAGGTACAGTACAGGTACAGGTACAGGTACAGAAATGCCCCGTCGAGTCCTGGTTGCCCCCTCAAAACAGGCACGTACCTAGAGTTAATTACTTGGCCTCCAAGACATTGAAATTGTAAATTTGAGATTTGATTCGTTCATGTCGAGGTACTCAAGCTACGTATACCAAAAGGCAGGCGCCGGCAGCAACCATGAATGCCACGCTGTGCGACGATTGACGGCCATCCGATAGAGAGATACCCTTCATCCGTCGTTGCCGTCCCATAATCGTCATTCCATGTACATACATAATTAGTTACTCGGATGCCACCATGCTGAATTCGTCTTCGTCGTGCGGCACGCACGCAACAACACCCGTGGTTCAGACGCATAAACCTTCGGCAGCGTATCCGGCATAATGTCATGCCACATATATCAAGGGAAGTTGTTAAATCCAGGTTCTTCTATGAGAGCTGTCACGCCCGATCCGTGCAAGTGGCCGGCCTCTGTTGGGACCGAGCCAACGCCTCGAAGTCACATTTTCATCATCAAAACAAATTCACCGTTGACAGCATGTTGATTTCCCGTTTCTGACATGTCGATTTCCTGTTGATTTCCTGTAGATTTCCTGTAGATTTCCTGTAGATTTCCTGTTGATTTCCTGTAAATTTCCTGTTGATTTCCTGTAAATTTCCTGTTCCGGATTTGGTACAAAGCCATAATACATGTAAAGCGGTACAGATAACAAGTGGCGGGGAATTGATTACGCAGGCGATACCGGTACTGGGATAGATTGGAAGAAAAAAAAGCTATGCATATACATGTGCATGCATATGCGCGGCTATACTTGTCTGATCGAGGCAACGCCCAAAAGGGAAGCTGGAATGCTTCGACTCTACAAAGGCGGCGACGGCGGGCATGCAGGATATGTTGATATGTTGGCTCTCCATGTTGAGAAATTATTGTTATTGGGTGAAAAGAGGCTTCCGGCTGGGAGGGGAATTCTGGAATACATACAAGTGTCGTGAATCAGAACGCGGGCAGGATGATATAGATGCTAATGTGATGGAGAGAAACGCAAAAAGAAAAGATGTCCACGCCAGTATCTACGTCGACACGTTGGAGTATCCCAGCCAGAAAACTACCGTCGCATGGCTCAATATTCCTGTGTTCATATGGTCCCCTCCCATGCTACTCCACATGCCGCCCCACGTATACGCCGACATGAGCGCACTTGCCCAGGGTATCTCGCCCGCAGAGGCGCACCATTTGAATTACTTTTGTCATTAGGAAGGGTTATAGATATCCGACCGAGATGACGCGCCGCCAGGTCTGCCTCATGTAATTACAACTGGATGGAGCCTATCGCCTTCAACTCAGTTTGTTGTCCTGGGCATATTGGTGACCGGGATGACGAGGCATACCTCCCTGTGGTGGCATTGGGTATTGATTAGAGGCCTGTTGTTGTTGTTGCTGCTGTAGGTATGATTGGTAGTGGAGGGCGGCTTCGGGCGTCATGTATGCGGGGGGCATGCTACCGTTACCGGGCATGCCACGGGGCTGGCTGACGGGGACCTGAGGGTGATTGTCTTCGGGAGAGTCGACCGTGTTGTCACCGTCGACACCATTGGAATCGCCGCTGGCGGGCTCGGGCGCGTTCAAACAGGCCTGGAATCATGTGTGTTAGTGGTGATGGGGTGTTAGGGGGGTTTTTTTTTGAAGGGATTGCATTTGCGCACCTGGATCAAATTCTTGCCCTCTGGCTTTGTGACGAGGGGCTGTAGCTTGGGTGTGGTAAAAGTGTAGACGAGACCAGTTTCGGAGACGACGAGCAGCAGGACCTGAGTGCCAGTGAGGACGGAGAGTTCGTAGGCCTGTTGATAAAACGCGTGTTAGCAAGGAAGGCGCGGGGTGGACAATGTTTATCATGCAGGATGGGTATTTTGGCTGGCGTGGTGTTGTTAAGACTGGGATGCACTGCTTCGGACAGCAAAACCAACGCACCTTCTTCATGATGCCGGCCTTGCGCTTTGAAAAGGTGATGTGCCTGCGCGACTTGTCCTGGATGAACTTGATCTCAATCTTCCTGCGCTCACGACCAGGCTTGTCATCGTCGTCGTCGTCGTCGTCGGCAGCAGGTCTCGGGCGTTTGGTGCCGCGGTTGACGTCGCCAGAAACGAGGGCGCCATTGTTGCCATTGCCATCGTCGTGGACAGAAGGCGAGGCGTTGTCGTGCTCGGGATCAGTTGGGTTCATTTTGTGGTCGTCTTGTTTTTATTTTGGCCTACTAACTGCTTGTGGCGGGATTGATGGGGATTTGTCGGCTTGGTGGACAGCAGCTGTGAGGGGGGGTTAGGCCGAAAAGAGGCGGTTGAAAGAGGAAAAGTAGGCGCGCTTGGAATGGAAAAGGGCAAGTTAAGAGGTCGGGGGCTGCGAACCACAAAGGGCGGAATGCAAGGAAATGGCGGCCACAAGAGAGCAGGCACCGTCGCACGGCGGTGGAGGCGCTAATAATACCACGGCCGGCGGCGCGGACTGGGGCATGCACCGGCTTGCGCAGCCAGGCAGGGCTGGACCGAGGACGAAGAGAGAGGACTTTGCTTACGATGAATGCGCGTGATTCGCGTGATGATTGCTTTTGGCCGTTGGTGTACTGTGTAAAGTGGATCAAAGGGGGGTGTATCTCTTTACACAGTAGGTGTGTGTGTATCTATACACTGTATGTGGGTGTGTATCTGTACACTACTGTGTATGTGTAGGACTCTGATGAGGCAGCAAGCCAGTCCAACGCTCAGGTAAGTGCTTGCGAGTGTCGAGGCTGTCGCGCTTGACTCTGGGGAGGGTAGGGAGGGTAGGGAGGGGAGACGAGGCGAGGGGAGGCGAGGGGGAGG